>WOFM01001707.1:0-116402 GCA_011428145.1 Ericerus pela | reverse complement strand
ACTTCCACAAGCACGACTATCTGTTCACCAGAGACTTTCACAAGAGAGGTTCCAGGTACTTAGAAGTAGCTGTCGAGGAACTGCGTCTTATTCCACTGAATCGAGGGATTATATACTCGTTCAGGGTATGAAAACGTACGTGTCGGATAGATAGAGTGAGGTAGGGTGTTGTTATTGTAGGGTTGTGCTGACTCGTCGAGTACTCGAGGGACAGGTACAACTAGGTCAGAAATATACAGAAGGTATATTTGTTTATATAAAATTAAATACGACTAGTTTTGTGGTTGTTTATGAAGAGTTATAGGAAGGTAAATTTGTTGGTAAATATCTACATTTTTGGTATTCGAAAATGAGTGAACGGATATGTTCGTCATTTCTTAAAATAGACGAAAATATACGTTACACCTACCATTTCCCACCCCCGTAGATCCTTCCTCGAGATCTATATTTATCGGCAGATTTTTAAAGAGAGCCTGCTCAAAAATCTGTAGACCCGATCATAATTATATCATATTATTGCCAATTCGAAGAAGGAAGGAGTAGCATTCGTTTGCTGTTCATGGTTGAGCCATAGGCCATACATAAACTCGTACGGTACGTCGGCTTAATTTCAGCTCCCCGCCGCCGGTTATTCGTAACTTTTTTTCTTTTTTTTTTTTTTTAAATTTTTAACCTTCGACTGATCGCGAGATGGTACCTGGGCAGTAGGTTAGATACTGGCTGCGTATCGCTGTATTGTTTAGCATCCATTCGGCAGAGTGAGCTTTTCCAGTAGCGACTATGAAGGCAGCTGGTGAGGAACGAATGAAAATCCGTAATTACGAGTAGGTACGTAAGGTTGGTAAAAAATGTTACGAAACGTACTTTAGAGGGCCGTATTAAGAGGAGAATAATTTCTACGACAGACCAAAAAGCAGCCTGCATTGTGAAATATGCCATTAGCCGGAATCCGGAGAAAACCACAGCGCTATTTTTAAAATTTATACGATCGCACGTTGTAATTTATTGTCCTACCCTATCGATAATGTCGATTCTCAATCGAATACGAATGAAGTCGCTTAATGATAGGTTACGTACGCTATTTTTTTGGTTTCGCCAACAGTGCGGTTCATATCGAAGCAGATGCCGAATGTTGCGCGTCACCGACTGCCACAGAAAAGCACATGAAAATGTGAGACCTCGCAACGCCTTCGATGCACTGCGACCACCTACTTTCGTCAAAAGACGATTCTCGAACGAATTTATTTTTTATCGTTCGGGTTAAAATTTCATCGGGTACGCTATTTAAAAAGGAAAACTCGCGTCGAACGTAATGGTGCTAAATTTCAGCTTTCTGCGCCCCAACTCGTCGAATTTTCACCAATTTGTCGTCGAACGGTTGATCGGACTGACCCATCTCGATATTTTCGTTAAGCCAAAACACGCGGTGTCCTTGAAGGGTCAAAGGGTGACCCAGCTCTACCTACGACAGAAGAAATTATTCCCCTTTTGACATTGGTCTAAAAACGCGAGTATACATATGCCCAGCTGCAGGGTTTTCTTTACGGATAGAGAGACAAAATTTGGCAAGCGCATATTATTTGGGTCTACTAAAGTTACACACCTCAGTCAAGTTGGAAGTTGAGCCAAGTTGGCTCGTTAGTGTCCGAACGGTGGCTGTTTGACGTTTTTATTTTAATACACAATTCTCGAAACCTAACACTTACGACGAACGCAACAACCCCCTCGATACACGTAATTTGAAATTCGGTCTACGTTGCACTCGGCGCCAAATACGTTGAGCTGCGAAAAAAATGGGCAATATAATTATTACGACGGACTAACGTCGAAGGGCCAATAACGATGACGTATAAATGTTGAATGACCAATGAGAAACGTCGTTGTATTAGCGCGTCTTAAACGTCAAAGGTCAACTTATTTGGCTCCGAGTATACCTTTCCGATTGGCGTGACCCGCCATCGGCGTTTTTTTCGTTTATAAAAGCGGTTCTTGTATTATTTTGTAGCTTTTTTTTCATCGCGAAAAACTCGTCACTTTTTTCAACGAGCTTCGACCGCGTTAGCCATTTTAGTAGCCTGCGGCTGCCGTAGAATGCATTATTTGACGTCGTCGTATGAGACTGGAAAGGGAATGGTCGAGATCCGATGGCTGTACTATCCGGAATTTTTCAATCGCAACAAACATAACACTGCAAAACCACAATATAGAACCGAAGCCTACACACACGGCCATTTTGGGTCGGCAAATGTGGTGGCGTTGCTGCCAAAATGACTACCAGTTTATTTTCATAAGAGAATAGGCCACGGTGCAGCGCGTGCAATAAATAATTACAACAGCTAGGTACAGTTTCTTCCTGCGCTACGCACATCTAGGTCGGTGATTTGGGCGATAAATCGCCTCTCTCTTCGTGTCGCCTTTTATTTTGCTCATTTTCGAGGAATAGCGAGCATTTAAAAAATGCGTGACTACGGGTCCTACTTGGTTGAAAATCATTATAAGATTTTAGTTGGGTGGTGATCGTGCCATGTCCACGAAAAGTTTGTGGGTCGGCGTACGTACATCGTTGGGCGGTGGTTTCAGCGAGATTCATTTTATTGAAAGAACGTTTCGAATAAAGTGTGACGTCCTATTCCAACGTGAATATGGAAATGCTAAACTCGTAGCCTGCAGCGCTTGGAGTACGTTTTACGAGGGGCCCTATGTTTCGCTGTAAGAGGATATAAAACGAGTAGCCTAAGAGAGGAAATTCGCGGCCGCAGGAAAAAACATTCGCGAGCCCCCTGGAAAATTGAAAATTATATCCACGTTGAAGTGCCGTATCTATAGGATGTATGTGCGGGGGGAGGTTGTGCGATACTGGCGACGCCTATTTCGCGGGCGCAGCGATCGAAAAAATTCTGTTCGGTGTTTTTCAGTAGATTTTGCACGAAAATCTAATTATTTTTATCTTTTTTTTCAACTTTTTTTTAAAATAAGTTAGCCGAGCCCCTAAAGATCCTAGGCTCGGGGGTATCTTCCCTTCTCCCCTTCTCGTCAGACTTGCCTAATCCGCAGCGTTTTAACCGACACATTCTGTGTTTGCATCGACGAGAAAATATTACGGCTAGTGGCGGTGATATGCGCGTTGGTCTGGAGGTGCTCCGCGGGCAAAGGTCGAGAAAACACGTCTTGGAAGCATTCGAGTATCGTTGAAAGAGCTAATAACCGTCTCCCACCAACTGGTTTTTTCACCTGTAACCTACAGACTCGTGAAAACGATCCCACACAGTCCCACAGTCCCACAGTCCCACAGTCCCACAGTCCCACGTCCTCGTGAAATACGCAGACTACTCGCACTAATTTATTTACAATTTCAAAGGCGGCAGCACCCATGAAGAATAAAGATTACACTATACCCATATCTTCTTGTTTTTCAAGGTAAAACATCACCCCCTAAACACTCGAAATATACGTATAGATTTGTTGTTGTTGTTTTTTGTTGTTTTCGTCGTCGTCGTCGTCGTCGTCGTCGCCGTCGTTTCTTTTTTCTTTTTCTTTTTTTTTTTTTTTTCGTTCTCCTTCGCCCTTCGCTTTAACGAGGACACCGATCGTCAAAAATAATAACCGTATAAGTGCGCTTTTCAAAATTAAAATCCTATATAGGCGTAGCTATAACTATAACTATAACTATAACTATAACTATAACTATCGCTATAACTATAGCTATGGCTATATAGGTACGTTTGGTAGGTTAGGTATAGGTTACCTACCTACCTAACCGACGCGGAATCTATTAAATTTTTGAGGAACCGACAGAATTACGTAAAAACTGTCGCATAGACGATGAGAATTTTGTGCAAGTTCATTCGTGTACCGGCTACGCTGTATTATAGAATGGGGCATGAAAGATTTTTACCAGCTATAACTTACACGTATTCTCGTTTCCGCCATTTGTACCGCTAACCATTACGTCGACCATTTTATGCGTGCACACGTCACACGAGCCGCTTATCGAAACGAGGAGAAGAATATAAACTGAGTTCAAAAAGAGTTTCTCGCATTCGGAGGAAGGGCCGCGCGGCCACGAAGCAGTGGGACTGTCCCATCGCTCCGGCCGCGGCTTCCTGTAGTACCGCTTTGAGTGTTGACGGCAGCGCCGCTATCCGTCCTTTTTGCCGGCTGGTTAACTTCGACTTGGCTGCATTTTGGCAAAACTCGCCCGCTAATAGGTTGCGTTTGTACCGGCGCTCAATTACACGTAATATTCTGATATTCTTCTCTTCGAACCGTTCCACCCGTCCCTCCACTGAACGCTACGCCCCGCCCGCAGCCTGCGATAATAATACTCGTATTATTGCGACGACGTTTACTCGAACCGGTGGCAAATCAATAGGAATGGCAGTTGAAAGGCGCGCAGCTTCGGTCGACCGTATAATACATCCACCGTATGCACGGCCTTGTTCGTTGTCAGCGCTGATTGCGCAAAAAGCAAAAAACCAAAACCAAAACCAAAACCAAAACCAAAACCAAAACCAAACGAACGAACGAACACTCGTTGTAGGCAGATAGAAAGGTAGGTTAGGTACTCTACCTGTAGCACGTTGCCGAACGAGTCGAGGAGGTACGAATAACTGTTGAAAGGGATTTAAGGGATGGGGATGCGCGATAAGTGAGTTCGCGATATTTTGGGGTGCGACCCATCCCTTCGAACGTGTCGGATTACCCAACTTAGGTACGGTGCTGGGTGGGTGGGCGGCTAGTTACTGTCGACGGCACATCGGACGCAGCTGAGAGGGGTTTGCGCAGCCGAAGACGTAGCCCATACCCACTCGATTACTACTTGACCCTATGGAAGACGCAGTCAAGTGGACGCCAGCGACCATCGCTCAGTTTATGGCCGGAATCGATTGACGCCAGCCGCGCGCTCCCATTTTCGCTCGTTTTCTAAGCATACGCTCTGCACCCGAAACTGGCGCGAAAACAACTTGCTTGCCGAAGAAAAGGGGCTCGCCTCTTCGGTTCAGCAGTTTACTTCAGCCCACGTCCAACGTCTGCCTCACCCTAGCCAAGTGCCAGCTCGACAACACCCTTCGCTGTACTCAGTCGCTCTCATTTCGCTTCGTCGGCTGTGTGATCGCAATGTTCGACGCAGATGCACCTTCGCCGGAGAGCGCGTCCGCCGGGAAAGGCGTCGGCACCGTTCGGTACGAATTTACGATCGCGGAGGTAGGTACCCAAACCATAGCCAGATAGGTACGTAATTAATTAGGTGGCAGATATGGGCTGTTGGCGTTGGCGTTGGCGTTGGCGTTGGCGTTGGCGTTGGCCGAGCAGCCAAGTACGTTAAATGCAATCGTGAAAAAATTGCATTCCACTACTCCCTTCAACGACTTTCGTGCCGTCCTCAATTTTCGCGTATGAAATTCGAGTCGAGAACAAGTGAGCTGCGTCCAAGCAGGCCAACGTGTGCCCAGGCTACAATATTTCCTCACACAGATTTATCGATTAACGTGATGCTGAAATATGGGCGGCGAGACGTTTTACGTACTCTCATTGTGACGAAGGTAGAAACTTGGAGAATTTTTTAAACCGCTACTCGTATTACGTTGGCCTATGAATGAAAATCGGTACATCGGCGAAAGCTTTCGTTAGGTTTTCAGCCATTTTTTCACCGACGACTTTTGAATTATTGATGATATAGGGCCGCGTAATAGGCATTATCATGCGGACGATAATAATGACAGTAGTAGAAATAATAATAATAATAATAATAATAATAATAATAATGATAATGATAATGATAATGATAATGATAATGATAATGAGAAACGAAAGAAGGAGAAGAAGAAGAAGAGGGCTTAGTAGGTACTGTTCGATGACACGGATGAGACCTCCCGGCAAAAGTAATTTAGTTAACGGTTTCGAGTACCAGCAACGCCCCTTGTTTATTTCATTTATTATTAATGAAATCGTGACAAATTTTCAGGCATATTAACTCGACGGGTACAGCTATTTCGTGTACCTAATAGGTTAGCCTATTTTTACGGCTGCAGCAGCTTCCTTTCACGTAGGTACAGGTAATAGGCTATCGATGAGGCAAACCCTGGGTACAGGGAAAAAATTAAGCAACAAAAAAAAAAAGACAAAATCAACAACACCGTAACTATTGCTCATTAACTAACTTTCGAGTGAGCAACTACCGTATCTGTTCAAAGGTTTCGTAGGCGATAGAGGCGTAGCTAAATTTGCGTTGATAAAAAGTACTTACGGGTAATAGTTTCGAGTCCTTACATACGAAATTCAGATGGGTTTGCATACGTTAAGGCGACCGGATTTCCAATCCATACGAAAACCCATCTTCAGATTTGGATAAGAAGAATTTTCAAGTAGGTTCTGTAAAAATCTACTCGTTAGTTTTGATCCGGTGTTAGCCTCTAGGGATGGGGGTGGGTACTTTTCCGTTTTACAACCCCAAGAAAATTCTGGTAGATACTTTTCGCTGAAATTCATATATTTTTATATTTAATATACATATATTTACCGATAGATAGATAGATAGATAGATAGATAAATATAAGTTCATTTCTTGTTCCCAAGGTACAGGTAGGAATTTTCATCAGATACCTAATCACGAAATTTGGTACGAATTGGCTCTCCCATACTTTACAATATGAAGTGGCAGAACACGCAAACTCTGAAGACCTTCTTGTGTGAATATCTCTCACGACAAGGTATTCCACAGTGGTAACCCCCATGTGATTTTTTGGCCATGTCGTGGGTGTCTAAGTGCGTCGCACTAATTCAAAAACTAGGCGCGGTGCGCTGGCGAGTTACTCGCTTGTGGATACAAATATTTTTTCACAGACCTAGACACCTTTGGCTGTTGAAGCAGAGGTCTGACTTTGAAAGTGGTAATTTACACCCCCCCTTCCAAATATATTTGCTGGAAGGGAACCAAGAGAAGCAAACCTAGAGGAACAAAGTAGCCCTCATCCGCCAACTCCTCCAGCTTTGACCAGGGACTCTGAAGTCTTTGACACTCCCGAAAAACAAAAATGAATCCCAAGGCCAGAAGCCTTGCATTTGGGAACTGTCATCAACCCTAATGAGACAACAGTTCGCACCTTGAGGAGTGGTCATCTTTTGAGCCAAGACTCAGACCCTCCAACCCCAGACCAACAACTAACGGAGTTTGAGGAAAATTTTGCAAGAAGCACTAACTCCAAAGAGATACAGCAGAGGCAAACACAAATAACAATGCCTACAACCAGTGGAAATGGAAATACATCAAACCAGGCATCATCAAATCAGCCTGGATTAGGTGAAGGTGGTCAACCACAGTTGACTCCCAAAGTGCTTACGCAGTTATTGCAACTGCTGCAGATGCAATCCTTGCAGAACCCTGCAATCCAAAGGTGGAGGATAGAGATTCCAGAATTTTTGCCTAATGAGGTGGAACTCTGGTTAACTCTCCTCGAGGGTTGGTCCAAAACAGAGAATCTACATAACAACCAGAAATATGTCCACATTTGCAGTGGAATGCCCGCAGAAATTATACGCCACATTCCAGATATCATGGAATGGCCTCTGGCGGAAGCAGATAAGTACAATTGGTTCTGCAAGAAAATTTGCAATGTGTTTGGTAAAACAAAAAACCAAATTACACATGACATCATGGGTGGAATGAAGATGGGAGATGACAAACCCTCCATCTTCATGGCCAAATTGAGACAAAAGGCCGATAACATTGTATCACCATCAATCATTGGGAACCAGTTCTGCAAACAACTGCCCCAAAAAATTGTGCAGTGTCTGGCTGCTGTGGGTACCACAGTATTCAACAATTCCGAGGACCTTGACTTCTTGGCAAAAAGTGCCGATAATGCACTAGAACATTCAAGATCAGCATCCTTGATTAGTGCAGTGTCAGCAGAGACAGGAGAACTAACTCAGCTTAGAGCCCAAATTGCTCAGCTGACTAGTAAAATAAAGAAGAAGACAAACAATAACAACAACAATAATTCAAGAAATTGTAGAAGCAACAACTGCTTGAAAAGCAGGAGCAATAACAATAGAAGTATAGACAGAAAGTCTAGGTCAAGAGACCAAAAAAGCAATTCTACCAGGGGTCAGAGTCCAACCCCCCTAGAAGATCATCATCCCCCAAAAAACTGGGATGATAAATCCTGATTTTTTCACAATAGATTTGGCATGGAGGCCACCAAGTGGAATAACAGATGCCAATGGTGAGGAAAGACCTATAAGAAGCCAAACCCATCAAACTAGAAAGAGGGGTTGTCTATGCAGCCAAAGATCCCTCAAAAAAGTACTCATGCCACCTATTCATCAAGGATGGGACTAATAGGAGACGTTACCTTATTGACTGAGGTGCTGACTTGAGCATTTTGCCAGTAAGTAAAAATCTAAAAGCATTTCTTCCGAAATACTACCTCCAAACTGTGAATGGTCAAAACCTTCCAGCTTACCAAATAGAATCCAGCAAAGTAAGCATTGGTTTGTAAAGAGACATGACGTGGTCCTTCAAAATTGTGGATGTTCCAACGCCAATCCTAGGAGCAGATTTTATTGCACATTTTGGATTGGTCATTGTCCTTAAAAATGGAAAAATCATAGACAACAATACTGGTCTATGGGTGGAAGGCAAAATGCTAGTGTACCAACTGGACACAAATACATCCAGTTGAACAAAAGTCAACAAACAATTTCTACGGATTCTGGCTGACTATCTTGGAGTCACTCAACCCTCAATTTGTAGGCATCCTACTCATAAACATGATACTGTTCATTTTATAGAGACCAAAGGACCACCTTGCCATGCTAGAGCCCGCAGGCTACTGCCTGATAAACTCAAAGCGCATGAGAATACTATGACCGCATCATCGGGGAAGGCATATGTCGCCCCTCGAAGAACTCATGGAGTTCCCCAATCCACATTACCAAAAAAGCAAGTGGAGAGTGGCAAAATGTTGGGTCAAAACAGTTCCTGATTGCTATCCAGTCCTAAACATAATGGACTTCAATGCGAATATGAAGGCTAAAACGATGTTCACAAAAATTGACATCAACTGGGCATTCCACAAAATTCCAATGGTTGAACAGGACATTCCAAAGACAGGGGTTATAACCCCCTTTAGTTTATTCGAATACCTTCGAATGCCGTTCAGACTCCGTAATTCTGCACAAACTTTCCAGAGATTCATCAATGGACTGTTTATGGATTTGCCATTTGCCTATGCATATTTGGATGACATGCATTTGCTCAGAAGGTGGTGAGCAACAGTACGAGAAGAATGTAAGTGCCATCGTACAACGTATATATGCTGCTGGACTTACTATCAATGTTGGAAAAAGTTTATACAAACAAACCAAGATTGACTTTCTCAGCTACCAAGTCTCGACCGAAGGCATTTCCCCTCTGAAGACCAAGGTAGAGCCCATACTGAATTTTCCAAAACCCTCAAACATCGCCGAACTTATGCGTTTCTTAGGGATGGTGAATTTCTACAGATGTTGCACTAAAAATGCTGCAGCTGAACAAAGTAAGCTGTTTGCATTGATTAAAAGAAATAAAAATAAAGATAAGACTCCACTCGATTGGACAGAAGATGCTGAAAAAACCTTTGAAAATATCAAAGAAACACTGGCAAATGCAACTCTACTCGCTCACCCAGACAAAAGTCTGCTGTTATGTGTCGCTATCGACGCATCTGACTTTGCTATTGGTGCAACTCTGTACCAAAAAGACAATAACAAAAAGTTACCACCCACTTTCTTCTCCAGAAAGCTATCAAAAACCAAGAAGAACTACAGCACATACGACAGGGAGTTACTGGGAATATTTGCTGCATTGAAGCATTTCAATCACCAATTAGAGGGTAGATGCTTCACTGTGTATACAGATCATAAACCTCTAACACATTCCTTCACCTTAAAGACAGAACCAGCTTCCCCGAGAAGAGCTCGACAATTGGACTATATTGGACAATTGACTATGGACATCTCGAATAGAAGTGGAGAACTCAACACTCCAGCTGATACTCTTAGTAGGATCGAAGCCATCTCGGCACCGTCTCAATTACCTTACGCTAAAATTGCTAAAGAATTATTGTTAACTTGGTCACTTCTATTTTAACTAATTATGGTAGTGAGCATTTGCTTTTTGCTTATCTTCAAGCATGTTATGCTCGAAGTATTAATTCGCGACGTTTAATTCGTTTAAAAGAATATTCTCGCACCGAGCATGAGTTCATTTTTGAATAAATGCTCGAGAACTGCGTGCATTCCCTGCAGTTCTATCCTCTGACCCGAATGAATGAAATATTGAAAACGCGTTGTTTACCTCGAAGTGTCAAAATTATTCTCAAACAATATTCTTTCACCTTTCATTTGAGACCTCAGTGGTCAGTGGCGCGGTCTACGATGCTGTTGCAATTTTGCAACTGTATAACACCAATAACACTTTGAAGTTCTAGTAAAATGTACCTACTGTTATTTTGTCACATGTTTTGAATTTATCAATCTTTTGGAGTCTAAAACCGCCATCGCAGCTTCTCTGTAGGAAGACGAACAAATTGAATTTCTTTTTTGTATATTGGAAGAGCAAGCAGTCATATGTGCCCACGGAATGAGCTCACTTGTACTTGGTAAAGTTTATAGTTTCTTACTCATACTTTTTCAAGCGTGTGAAAATGTTCACACATAACTACCTGGACTAGTGCCGCTCCTTTTAGCATTGAAAATGCTTTTTGAGTCAGTTTGTGGAAAAGTGTCCAACATGAAATTTTTATCAATGTTTATATGTGAATTGTAAGAGAAAGGGTAAATAAGGATGGTAAAAAAAGTGGAAGAAGAAAATGGTATTGAAAAATAGAGTGGAGGTGGTCACGTTGTTTCGTTGTTGTTTACGGAATGAATACGAAAATGAAAGAAAAATGAGAAGTGAACAACTCTTCATTTTTTTTAAATGTTATTCATTTTCAATGCCCCCTTTTCGTTCTTACGCGATGTAAAATCTGTGAATTTTTTTTTTTCTTTTTTCCAAGGATATGAGCATATTATCAAAAATATCAAAATAATGTTTTTATTTAAAACATAAATATTTTGAGATTTTCAACTGACTTGCAAAAAGAAAAACAATAGATTCGATAGATTCAGGGCCGGATTTAGGGGGGTGCAAAGGGTACAACTGTACCAGGCGGCACATTTTTACTTTTTTTTTTTTTTTTGTAACATTAAGTATGACTGTATGACAGGGAAAAAATATTTAATTAAACTTATAAATTTTTAATGCAGTAAAAACTTGTGATAAAAATCCGTAAAAAAATTTTTTGGGGATGGGGTGGGTTACTAAAATTAGAAAAGTGAGCGGGCGCAAAAATTTTATTGTACCAGGGCACTTGAGCTGTAAATCCGGCCCTGGATAGATTTGAGAATTCACTTTTTTTTTGACGTAATTATGAAATGCAACTGTTATAGTTAACTGATTAACGATAGTATCAAGAATATTGCATTTATCCGATGAAACCCTAATCATTCTCAGTTGGCACTATAACTGAAATCCTTACCTTCCATTACTCGCATACCTCCGAAGTCGGATAATTGAAGAAACCTTCGGTTGAATGTAATTCAATGAAAAACATACTTATTATTCTGTAGGATGAAAATGAGGCGGATACCTCTAATATATGGTGAATTTAAGCATAGGTAAGTTCCTTTTCATACGCATTTAATAACGATTGTAGGCACCTAGCTATAAACCATACAGAGCGATCGAAGTTGCAGATTAATTAATTTTTTTTTTTTTGTGAAATATAAACCTTACTTTATGTGGCACCATATTGTTCTGTTGGAATTGAGAAAACGCCGAGCGGTCCGAGGGAGGGGCTCTCGCATAAGTCCACAATGATAAAGATAAAATGCTCCGATCCGAAATCATCTGATGGTGCATTCGTCGACTGCGTTGTGCCATCCTCGGTGAGAACGTTCTCCCCTTTTCAGCCACATCACAAGCCTTTCCTACTTATATTGCGGATGGTGGGTGGCGTTTCTCACTTTAAACAGGCCACAACGACTGGGGAGTCAATGGCTGTTTTAAAAATTAGTTATTAATTGTAACGGCCAAAAGAGGTGGTAATGTACCTAATTAGAACCACTTTAAGTGTTACACCATGCAACGAGATATTTAATATTGGATAAGCATTAATACCTCTATAATAATTTCAATATTCAGTTTATCATCCACAACTATCGTGGACCTTAACGTATTTGAGAGACTCAATAATATTTAGAACACAAGTTTGAATTAACACATTTAATAAAATAAATTGTACATCAACGGTACAGTAATTGATACGTTAAATAATTATACATATATCATCGCAATACTATAGACAAGACTATCTGTTCATTAGCTACTCTAAAAGAGAGATTCTAGGTACTTAGAAGTAGTTGTCTAAGAACTACGTAGGAACTGCGTTTTGTTCCATCAAATCGAGGGTTTACATACTTGTTTGGGGCATGTAAGTGTACGTGTTGGATAGGTTAAGTGAGGTAGGGTGTTGTTATTATAGGGTTGTGCTGACTCGCAATATACTCGAGGGACAGGCACAATTAGGGCATGAGTATACAGACATTATATCTATATTCATAAAATCACATACGGGTAAATTAGTGGTTGTTTATAAAGAGTTATATGATGATTATTGTTGATGAATACCACGTTTTTGGTACTCGAAGACGTGTAGACGAATATGTTCGTCATTTCTAAAAATAGACGAAAATATACGTTACATTAATTAGTAAAAATTGCGGAGAAGTTGAGGGGCCGAAGCAAGCATGACAGCTTGTAACTAATGAGAAGTGGCATATCCAGTAGGTAGCTTAGAAAATAGGTACATGTATAGGTAGAAGTATAGGTGTATAGGTATAGGTACGTAGTTGTAGTTGCTAACGACTTGCAAGTGGGGAAGTTGCCATGTGCCATGTATTTGTTAAGTAATGAGTCGGTTTTGGGTCGCAAATGTATCAGTGGCTGCTTTGCAATCTACAACTTTTCGATTGTGGCTCACGATGGTTGAAGTTAAAACTCTGAATTTGGTTTAAACTGATATTGTAAAACTAGTTCAGAATTGCGATGATCGGTAGTTGTTTTTACAACGACGGGCGCGCCAACATATTAATAATTCGACATTCTTCAAAACGGATTACAAAGAAAAGGATTATTATAATCCCTTTAACAGAAATCTGTAATTATTCGATACCTTATTTGGGCAAAATTTCATAGGCAATCAGATTTCACAAATTCTTTTTAACCGTATATACGTACCCTATAGACTGAGAGATATTTAAAAAAAAGTGATTTTCGTGGTATAACAGGGCAGGCGGGAGATGGCTTCGGGGGTGGGGGGTGGGGGTGGAGGGACTTCCGAGAAGAATAGTGACAACTTTTATTAGCTACATTTATCAGGAGAACGCATCGGTTGGATGGGATTGTAAAAAAAGTTGTCGCCTGCAATTATCGTTTTCAAGTCGAGCTGTTGGTGTTCTACACAGTCATGTAGGTTGGCGAAATGAGAAGGAGCGGCGACAGCTTCGCGCAGGGATGAAGGGAAAAATAGGAGGAAGCGAAGAAGAATACGAAAAGAAAATGCTGGAACGGTGTTTACGATGCGTCCATCGGTGGCACCGTGCGGCCACCGCCGCCGCCGCCGCCGCCGCGACGTCTGCGCTGCGTAAAAATCAAAACGGAAATGTCTTTCTTCCGGAGTTCATTTCGGCAGAACACGTGGCCGCTGGCGGCGGTGTGAGCGGACGTGCGATGGTTCAGCCGCTGACTGTGGAAATTGCGAAACGACCAAAAAATATCGACGCGGCCTTTTCACTCGAACCTCGAAAGCTCGTTCTCTCTATCTCTCTCTCTTTCCCCCCCCCATCTCTCTCTCTCTCACTCTCATTCTCTGCTTCTCTGTCTCACGCACGCTGGTTAGGGGTTGCTTCAAAAGAACGTAAGAGCTGGATGGGTAACAAACAGTGGGCATGTATAACAAACCTATTGCGACCGTACTGGTAATAAAGTGTCGTTGATGCTGCTGCCGCCGCTAATGTTGCTGCTGCTGTTCGCATTTTTGGTCGTTACAGCGGCTAACTTTTCACCCTGCGTTAAATCACGTCGTCGGGTGCCACGATGACGACGATGACGACGACGACCCTTCTTCTTTCGCTTCCTCTTCTTCTTCTTCTTCCACATTTTTTTTTTCTCCACTTCTCCCGTATAAAAGGATACACTTAAAAATGATAGTATTACGTACGCAATTAAATTGCCTCGACCAGTTTGAAAAAAGCAAGCACAAAAAAAGTTTCGAATCATCCCTTTTGCGTTTTCATCGTCGGATGGATGCAACCCATCTTTATACGTACAATGTATAAATATATAGATATATATATATATATATATATAAATGTACCTACCTATAGATACAGATATAGCCTAATATGTAGATACGTAGAAGCAGTGCCGGAGAATAGGAGACGTTCTTCTATTTAAAATGCGTGTTGACAATGGTCGTCGACGTAGCACCGAAATTAACATATAATATGTAGGTACCTACTAGGTAGCTGTTACACGTGCTGATTGTATGGAGGCGTGTTTTCACCAGTGACACGACGCGACGAGACGCGACGCGACCTTACCGTAATACGCACGCTGTTTGCGGTCGCAATAATCGCTAAATTAGTTTTACTCGCTTTAGACGCGCAGCGAGGACGTTGCGCGTTGCGCTTTGCGCGTTGCGCGTTGCGCGTTGCGCGTTTCACACGACCGTACTTTTACTCAATGCCTAGGTACCAACTCCGCAACGAGTTAAATGACAGATTCGCATCCGCGTATACCTGCGAGCGAATTGCGCACCCCACCCTACAAGTGATAGGCTTAGGCTCGTTGCTGTACGTACCTCTACTTGCTACGGCACCCCATGGGAAAGGGTAGTGCGTACGTAAACGCTAACGTGCTCGTAATTTTCGCGTATTAATTAATGAGAAACATTCGATGCTACGTTCGTTTTTTGTGCGGTGACGGGGTCTGCGTCGCGCAGTGGTTCGATGCTGGCCTTTGGCCTTTGCGATAAAGAGGTTGCGACCAGCCACTTCGCCACCAACCGCGCAGCGCCGTCCCATTTTCCACCCAAAATGGTGGCGTATTCGGCTCGGTTCGACGCACATAGCTGCTTCGGTACCTACCTGTGTGATTAAGAGCAGCCAAAGTCCGCAATTTAGAAAAAAAAAAAAAAAAAGGTTAATTCGTGTAACTCGGTCTTGTGTTAAGTAGTTTTTCAAGCCAATACTGATGCGAAACGAAATTTAAAAAAATACCTTTCCAATATGTCCGAAGCGAGGTCCACTGGAATCACTGCAGTCAGCCTCCTTTTCTTTATCACGTGATTGCGTTCGATTTTACTCGTTACGAAATTTATTAATTAGGGCCGACTTCGGCGAGTCCAATAGATCTTGGCCTTGCTCTACAAATTTGAAACAGGTACCTAACTACCTACCTAATTTTTATCGTTTTATCATTTTATCACTTTTTTTTTCTGTAATATTGTTCGATGATTTTTTGATAAACACTTTTGGTTTAATTTTTTTCGTTTTTGTTTTGTTCATTTCGTTTACGTATAGGTATTGTACCTTTCTATTTGTGTTTGTTTTGTTTATCCACTTCGTAATGTGAGTAAAGTGACTACGTGTGTCAGTGCGCTAGGTTGCACACGTCATTTTTTATCCTTAATATAATCCATAAGCGTATGGTTAGAAATTAATTTTTTACTAAACTTATTTCCAAGTCGATTAAATAAGTTAGTCTAACTTCGAATATGAATAAGTTATAATAATATACAGATCGTAGAAGCTAGTAGGCAATGTGGCCGACTTTTTAAATTTTCACTACGAATGTCCATTCATTTATGACGGAATAGGAGTATATTTGGAGCTTTTTCTTGGAAAAAATTTGGTACTTTTTCATTAGCAGGAGATAACCTTTTCACTTTCAGATAACAGTATTACTTGCCTATCAATCTGGATGAAGATGGGAGAGTATTATGCGAAATTCATGTACTGGGCAGTAGACTTCATAGAACTGAATAGTTTCTACCCCCTCAAGTAAATGTTACCCTTTCGCAGCCCCCTAAAAACAGAACCTGCGTAATAAAACTCCGAATCAAACTTTTTACCTAAAAAACTATCGTACTTATTTCTAGTCTAACTGTAACGATCAAATTAATACGTCTATTCCAAATTTGTATTTTCCTACATCATTCTTCATATTTTCGTACATTTATTCTTCCTTTCACTCGCGTCATTTCAGACTAGTCCAAACTTGTCTCTCAAGTCTTGACTTGGCTGATGACATCGCCATCTCCTCTCTGTAAACTGTCCTCATTCGTATTCACGATGTCTCACCTTTTCTCCGAATATATTTCAATACCTCGCGCTTATTCTAATTCCTGCTAATTTCTTAAACACTCCTACTTTATCTCATTTCGATTACATTTCATCGGTTTTATCCAAATTACATTTTTCCTTAATATCCAATCGTATTCGTATCTCCTACGACACCAAATTCAAATCACTCGAACTACCACCCTCAGTTATTAGTCTAATGTTCTCTGTAATTTATTCAAATAATTTCATCTAAACCTGTAATAACATAATTATACACTCTTTTATAATTATTTCAAATATTATACTCTTATAAAAAGATAATATTGTCGCGTATTGTTTTGTAACAATTACACTGTTACACTATCCTATCCTATACAATAATAGGAACAACAATATTTTATAGTATGCTATGTATGTATGTATGTATGTATGTACGTTTTTATGTTTGTGCTTGAATGCGTTCTGGATGAGTAGATCAGCCGAGTGGATGAAATTTACAGAATATGGCTTTTTGGGTAGCTACCTACGAAAAAATGATCTGGATAGGTTTCAAGTCTGAAAAAATTTGTCGAACATAAATACGATCATCCCAATCTATCTATCAGTAAAAAGTGATAACAGCTAACGATGAAAAATTCGTTTGCAACGAACGATCTTTAGATCTGCATTAATCTGACCATCGTAAAATTTTGTGATCAACCTTAAGCAAAACGGACATGTACCTTTTGAATCTAGAATAATTATAGTTAATAATTTAACACCGGCTTTCATAATTGAATTTTACTAATGAATTTTGAATTTGGATAGGAATTGAATATTTAAAACATGGTTTTTTACTATTTGGGGGGAGGCCTACAGCTACTCGTCCGGCAGGAAAGCTCGGTGGACAAAATGCGTAAATAATAAAAATAATAATGTTAATGATAAAACCCACTTAATAATAGTAAATAAATTTAGGTTAAAAACGAATTTTTAAAAGATAAGCTTTTATTTATTTATTGTTGGCTTTGCTTCGAGCGAAATAAACATTATTTTGTTTCGTAAGGTTGGCCGTAGCATCGATGTGTTTTAAAATGGCGGTAGTGAATAGAATAAAAACTTTAAATAAATAAATAAATAAATAAATAAAAACTCGTAAAATAAATAAAATTTCTGCTCATTGCGGGCCAGACATTAGCACCAAGTTAAGACGAAGACCAGACTTGAACACCAAACTTATTGGTTAACTTTGTGCATTTTTCGAAAGCAGCTGCTGGCCGAGCTGCGCTTTTTTTTTTTTTGCTTTTTATTTTTTGGGAGGAGGGGGGTGCGGCAATTAATCGTGCGGAACGTGCACACCGTATAGCCTACACCGGGCGTAGGCGGGTGCGTTCGTACGTCTGCCTCGGAGGAAAATCCATCGTCGTTCGTTTTTCGCAACAACTTTTTAAATTTTATTTTCATTTTTATTTTCATTATTTGTTTGGAATATCGATTGTCAGCAGCTCGTAAAGAGGAGGGCGCACAAATTACTCGTATTTCGGGGCTGCAATCGGAAATCGTATTAAGGACGAATATCGTTAAAAAGCGGATCAATTTGTGGATGCCGTCGCCGCCGCCGCCGCCGCCGCCGCCGCCGCCGCCGCCACACCGTATCGCTAAACGGAGAAGGGAAATTAAAAAATTTTCAACTGCGGTTGAAATTCGTTTTCTCGAGCGATATAATTTAACGACGCGGAAAAAAATAAAGTTAACGACGATTTCGAATATTATGGATGGGATGAGATGAGATGAGATGAGACAGAGAGGAAGCGAAAGACACTGGGCGGATTACGAGGGATTGAGTGAGATGAAGAATCGGTCAGACAGATAGACAGACAGATAGATAGATAGATAGACGGATAGACAGATAGATAGATAGATAGACAGATAGATAGACAGATAGATTGATAGATAGATAGGTGGTGAAAGAGTGAGCGAGAGCGAGTGTTAGAGGGACGGTTGGTGAGGAGGGATGGAGGGCGAAAAGGGGAAAACGAATGCGAATATACGCGCGCCGAGCGTTACTTTTTTTCTTCTTTCCTTTTATTAGTTCGCCTCAATTCTGCCCGTTAAAACAAATCGGAAATGCGCGAACAAAGTGGCTTATTTCCTGAAAAAGAATTTCCTTTTCCTGCGTAAGGCGAGCGGATAGAGAGCAGCCTATGCGGGAGAAAAAAAAAATCGGAGATGAGAGAGAAAAAAAGTAAGTGCTTGGTAGGGTAGACGGAGGAAAGAAAAAATGCCGAGTGTTAAAAACGTGCGTGTGTGAAAAAAAGGCGAAAGTAAAATGCAATAATATGTGGGGGGGGCGGTGCGAAGAGCGGGTAGCGGGGAGAGGGATGCGGTGGTACGTGTCGAGTGGGTGAATTAGTTAGCCGCTGGTATTGTTGCGTACAGTGGCGGCGCTGTCGTCCGCACGTCTCAGTCGGTATGTACCGACGACGCTAAAGTTGCTCTCTTCACGCAACAATTATTTGAGCTATAGGTGCCTACCTACCTTCTGGTCACCCACCAGCAAGCATGCTAGCTAACATGCTAGGCTAGCTGCTCGTCAACTCGCGTAGTCTATAAGAAATAGAAGTCCGCATCTGCGTCAGTCGTAGCTACTATATTAGTCGTAAATGGTGCGAAGGTAATTTTGTTTATTCCTTACCTTCCTTACCTTCCTTACCTTCCTTACCTTCCTTACCTTCCTTGCCTTCCTTATACCCCCCTGGGAAGAATGGGAATGGAAAAATTTTGTCGCATTTATCTGTCCAACTACGATAATTTTCATATACCTACTGTAAGCTATGGTTCTACTATTTTATAACATATCCGTTCGCTTTTACAGCTTATTTTAATTTTTTAACCAAACCACCAAACCAAATCTAACGTACCATAATTCATAACCAGGGCGCGGATTCTCTGGCATTTGGCGAATCATTTCCTTAAAGGGCAGTGGCCTAGAAATCAAATTCAAGTTCGTTTCATAGGGTGGGGGAATGGGGAAAAAAATTTTACCGTTCCGAAAATAAAATAAATGCCAAAAAATTATTAAAAACGCATATTTTCAAAGAAAAACTTTAAAATTGGATAGAAAATTGAAATTGAAATTTTTTAGGCGCTATTTTCATCGTCCAAAGGTTTTCTTCTTCTAGTTTTTGCCGAGTAATGGCCTAAAATACAGTTTTCATCGCCGAATTTTAACCTTAATATAATGCCGAAAAACCCTCGCTCTATTTATAACCATTTCGTTCGTAATGATGATCGAATTCGCACGTTCGTATTTTTATCGGTCTATTTTTGTAAAGGATCGTATACTGAACTTGGCAGAATACAGCGTATGCGATTTATGCGATATAAAAACCTGATTTTAGCGTCACCTTGTTGCAACCTTTAGAATTACGTCATATTTCATTTTTCAGCGACTCTGTACGACGAAAGCGTCTAAAGGTGTAGATTAGAATGTATCATTCGATTTAGTACGGCTAAGCGCAGATATCTACACTATACATAAGCTAGATACCTGACTTGCCTGTATTCAGCCATCTTTGCTTCCCCTTGGCACACCACATCGAAGTAAACAAAAGCTGTAGGCACAGTACGCACGCGAGCGTAGTGCTCAGTTTACGTCGTACTTGCACGCGCTCGGTCTAACCTTCGAATACAAAACACGTCGTCGAAAATTACGAGAAAAAATACATTTTGTCGTCCTGCAACCGTAATTTTCGGCATACTGGTTCGAATCTGGAAGACGGATAGAACATCCGCACCAAATGTGACATCAGAACGCGCGTTAATAAACGTAGGTAGGGTGCCTCCGCGTAAGAAACGCATCGTACGCGATATCTCTTTGCCAGTAGGCCGGGGGACGGACGCAACGTCTCAACACGCAGCGAGGGTGAATGCTCGATGCGGCGAACGCGGCCTGCTCCGCTACGTATCCGGATTACGTAAAGCGTGGACATCGTAATAACAATTCGATAACGATAACGATAATAATACTAAATATTAGGCAGGGGTGGGCCGACGTAGTGCAGCTTAAACAAAAATATGAACTTACTCGCATACCCTCGCCCTCGCCCTCGCCCTCGCCCTCGCCCTCCGCTCGATTCGCCCTCTGGCTGCAGTACAGCACGCAACGTCGTCCTCCTCTTTCTACGATTTAGGTACTCTTTTCGCGGTTCATTTTCATTTTCACAGCATCGTTTTACCTCTCTGGCCAAAGGTCGAGGGATGGGCGGCGGCGACCATCGAAAGTACCGATAGGTATCCGTTTCTATTTACTAACCTGGAACCCTTAATAATTTAGGCAGGACGCCAAAACGACGACCCGTCGTACGTTGCGAATAATCATCGCGAGGATTGGCGGCTTAGGTTTTATAAAATTTACATCGGTGTTTTGGCCGCTCGTTTCTCGCCCCTGACCCGGGGGCGGCGCGGCTGCCGCGCCAACGTGCCGAATTCGTCGCATCCCTGCGCACCCGTTTACCTACGCGAACCGAGACTTCCGGCGTAATACCGTAGGTAATATACGTAATATACGTAATATACGTAATATACGTAATATACGCTGACCAGCCCCGATTCGCCTATCGTTACGTTTCTCCACCGTAACGTTTCGTTTTCGGCGAACACAATCACGTGAAACGTATATTTACCTACCTTCGTTTACGTCACGGTATTATCACGCCTATTCTATTCGTATAGCTGCGCGCTTGAAAACAGTGACGACGTGCTAAACGCGGAGTAATTTCATCGTCGCCCGAAAACGCCGTCTGTGTCTGAAAGTAGGTAACGAAGTTACCTCCACGGTATATAGAGGTGTTATACTAGTCAGCCGTTGGTAACGTAAAATATTGTGCGGTTGCGTACTCGAAGGTAGGGTACCGACTACAGGTCGAAGCATACCTCTGAGACCTGTATCCTACCTACTCATCTTCATTTGTAATTCTGTAAAAGTTGAAATATTTCCCCAACTTTACAGTTTACCCACCGAGATGAGGGAATACGGAAAGCGAGTGCGAACCGTGCCCGACCTTAAATATAGGAATGTGTAGAATACGGTCATAATTATGGGCGATTTTTGTACCGTATTTATAGCGGCGGACGTAAGACGGTAAGACGGTAAGACGTAAGACGTAAGCGGTACTCGGCTACACTCGATAAACTCGAGCTTGCAGACTCGGGTGCGCATTTCAGCGCCGTGCAGCCAATCGCGGGCGTACCAGCGCTGCTGCAATTTATCATTTTGTAGGAACGATAATTTCGACAATTGGGCGCGTAAAGGGGGAGCCGCGTCGTCACCGAGTGCGAGCAGGGAGGCGATGACCTTGGGCTTGGGTTGTGGCTGGCCAGCCACAGGTGGTCGCTCGTCGTACCTATTCGCTGGTGGGGGTATACAACGATGCGATTACATTGTGTTGCGGGTTATAGACCCGCGCGCCAGGTTGAATCGTTTCAGCTCGGATCGGCGTCGGTCGGAGGACCGTCGAAACGCGCCCTCAGCCAATAGTCGAACGACGCGTCAACCTGTGGTCGCCCGGATCGCATCGCATCCGATCCAATCCGATCCGATCCGATCACGATCGGATTGGTGATGCAGCCGACGACGATGATTGTGGCCGAGGCGCGGAGATATCGTAGCCTGCATCCGCGTACCCTTTGTACTTATGCGAATATATGCACGCTACAGTGCAGGCCTATAGGTGTGGACGCGATGCGATGCGATGCGATGCGATGCGATGCGATGCGATGCGATCGTCTTTGATTGGCCAAGTCGACGCACACTCGGTTACGAACGGACCACGTAATACCTACGTAATAATATGTAGGTACGCGCCATTCCGACATGCACAATAAGTACGTAGGCTGCGTTCGGTAAGTATAGGTGCGGTATAGGCGCGGTATAAGGCGCAGTATAGGTACAGCATAGTGCGGTACTTAGTATACGTATAAAGGGATTGCCTGTTACGTAGGTAGGCGGTATTTTCATACTGTAGCCGGTCACGTAGGTGCGATTAGGTATAAAATAATATACTGTCGCAGGTACGGATTTGAAATTTAATTACTGTGCGGCGACTGTCGTCGTTCGTTTCGGTTACACGTCGCTGTTTATTCTGACGAGCGAATTATTTCGCGTCACGTGTCGTGGTTTTGTGGTTTCGAGTCGACTTTGGAATAGCATCGTCGGTAGGCCCGTAGCTACGGCAGCTACGGCTGCATACGTATAATACGTATTATACGTATTATACGTGCATGCGAGCCTATCGGCAGCGGCGGCCGCACAGGTGCCGTATATATCATCCTTTAGCGTGTGTGCGCTTCCCACTTCCTTTGCCATATGTCATATATTCGCCTCGTTTATTAGGCAACATAATATTATATTACCTACATTATATCGTATTATATTATATTATATTATATTATATTATATTGTATTATATTATATTATACCTATAGGTAGGCACACCAAGATAGGTAGGTACGTATATAACGTAAATAATACCGTAATGGAACGGTACCTACGGAAGGTCGTATATTAACTTCTTATTTCACCGAGGTATTAAAATATAATATTTAAGAAGAAAACAAAAAAAAAAAAAAAAAAAAAACAAAACAAAAAAAAACAATGATAAATAAAACAAAATTATACGCTTAGGTATACCTATCGGATATTATTATTTTATAGACAAGGTACGCATTATGTCACGTCCCTTCTTCTTCTTCTTTTTCTTCTTTTTTCTTTCTTCCTTTTTGCAGTTATTTAAGCCTGTATTTTGTGTCCAGCAGTAAGAAACGGACACGTCGGTTGGTATTATTCCGTACGTGAATATAGGTACCTAATTACGGTAATTGTAGAAGGTATTTTTTTTATTTTTTTTTATTTATTTTTTGGTTTTTGTCTTCTTCTTTTGGTCTTTGCGACCAGTTGTTCCGTTGTATGACGCCGTTAACTATGCGACCGTAAAAACAGTCAGCGTACGTATTAAGTAAGTAGGTAGGTAGGTACCTGCGTGCATACAGCCAGCTACGAATACGATAGGTAGCCTACGTAGTAGTTACGGGTATACGCGTCCATCTACAGATACGCGTAGGCTACCTGTCGCACAAAATGGGCTGTCGTCGACGTTTTTTTGACTGCGTAATGATCGGGTTACACCGACCAGGGAACGTATAAAACGAAAACGGCTATCGTATACTTATAGCTGCGATACGTAGCTAAGTATAAATATGTAGGTACCCGTTACTTGCCCGAACATGTCGGTTCGCACAACCCTAACCACGCTGTCCGATAAGCAATTAATGAAAGGTAATTTTCGTTCGTTAGTCAAAACTCGTGTACAACCGGACCACCAAATATTCGATTCGGTAGGCAGTCAAAGACGAGTCTGACAGCGCCTTTGCGGCGACATGTCGAAAAAACGACGAACAACGACGGAAACGGACCGCCTCATCGGTCGGTGCCCCATTTTTTGTGTAGATTTCGACGAAAATCTACTAATTAAAATTGACCCGAGTATTAGGACCCAGGGCTGGCAGTGGACACGTTTTTCGTTTCATCACCTCCTCCGCATTTTGGCACATTTTCGAGAATTCTTTTTTCTTTTATACGCACCCCCTATCGCGTTGGGCAATTTCAAGGCGTAATTTTGATCCGATGGTTTTGAAATTTAAAACACATATTCGCATGTATGTAAGAAAAAACCCCATTATTTTTTGTTCAGATCGGACCCATAGTCCGTCCAGTAGGTCGGTTTATACGCATTTCATATCGAACAGCGTACAGGTCGCAATTTTCAATCGATAGACCTGAAATTTGGTATAAGTATTACGTGTTTTCGGTCGAGGGCAGTACTTGCCAATTTTGGTGCGAATACGCCTTACGGTACGTTTGGTAGAGGCGATTTTGTTCCGTTTTTGGTAGATTAATAGCTCTAAACGGAGTAATTTTCAAGCTATAGTAACAAACATTAGTACAGGTATCGGTTCGAAGTATATTTAACATACTTCCAAATTTGATTCCTATTGGTATTATGGTTCTTTCCCTGGGGCTGTTGGATGTGCTAATTTTTCACGTTATCTCAATAAGAGTTGCAATTCTCATTCGCTAGTCACGAAGTTTGCTACAAACCGTACCTCTTATACGAAAACCAGACCTTCCAATTATATTGGTTTCGATTGGTCAATTTGTTTTCCACTTATTCGCTATTCGGTGTGATTTTCTCCTTTTTTACCTTTCCGATAATGGTCCTGAAAAATTCATTTTCCAGCCTTCATCGAGAAAAATATTCGTTTTGACCTAAAAACCGTCTAATCTTCGCCCACCCCCGCACGATTCCGTACATTAGATTTGAACGCGGACACAAAAATCTCCGCTAATATTTTCGTAACCGGGACGTAGACAACTGCACTATACTTCGTTTTGCAATGTAAAAGACTTTTTGCACTGACGGGTAGGTAATGTGTTTTTTTATACGCGTATATAATCCACAATTCTGATCACTATAGGAAAGAGACACGTCGAATTATTTCCTAAAATTGTGCTCGTTAAAACTTGAAATAATTTTTCATCTCACAAAAAAATAATAATTTTTGAAACAAAAACTAAAATTTAGTCGTAAAATATTTTGAAAACGCGATACTGAATCGGTATATTTTATCGCATGCGTCGTATTGGTGCGATACCTATTAGTAATTTTTTGCAGAAAATATAAATATTTTATATTAAGTATATTACTTTCTTAGAAGAATGTCGGTGGTGGAGGTGATTTTTAAACAAAGATAATCAACTTTTTCTTGCGAAGATCGCTGCGCAAAAATTTTCTACTATTCAAACGTAGCGCAATATTTTTTCGTTGGTAAGCGCGAGCTGCAGCAGCAGCGGGCAGGTCGCAAATCCGCTCGTGTCAGTCAGTCATTGTGCCAGTCCCAACGAAGAGAATCACCTTCAGTTTTGGATACAGTTTATTAACGGCGGGTGTCTAAGGCCAGGTATATACGTTTTCCCTTACGTCGATGTCGAATCAGACGGCTGTAAGGCTTCAACGCGCCACGTCGTAGTCGTAACTCCCCCCCCCTCTGCGGTAGCCAAGTACAAAACACTTAACGGAGTAGAGGAGGTACAGCCTGCGGACAAATTTAAAGCGGCGAATCTTGGCGTCGATTAGGCCCGAATAAGTACGAGTAGATGAGGAATATTGAAAACGAACGCAGATTCGAGCATTTTCAAGATAATTAGCCTACGTCGGGGCCATCATAGCCTACTGGGCGTCTGCAAAAACGGTTGGACCGCGCGCCGTTTGCAACGGCCCTGTAGCTGCACTACCTGCCTGCGTTGGTGCAGCTGCCAGACGCAAAAGGGAAATGCAATCCAGTCGCCTGTTACGGGAGAAAGAACACTGGCGGCGCATTCGCTGGAAAGTGACAAGTCGTCAGGTTTCACAGCGAACAAGACGCGTCGAACCGCACGCACGCACGCACGCACCGAACCGAAACGATGCGATGCGACCACGCGATGGCGTGTACCTGCTATACCTATAGTACCTGAAACCCTGTACTGAGCCTCTTCACCAGCAGGTATGCGTATGAGTGCGACAAGAAATGAGCAGCCGTCTTTTGTTATTCGCTTTTTCTAAGGAACTGAGAGTTTTTCACAGATGACCAAAATCATATACATATGCGTATGATAGGTTGCGAAATATTATGCAGAAAGCACGTGTGTTGTGTGTGTGTGCGCGCGCATTCTACTGGTTGTTTATTAGTTGGAAAAATTGCTCCTCGGGGGGGGGGAAAGGACATAATGTACGAGTGTGTGTTCGGTGTTTTTTATTTTTCTTTCTTTAGCAGTTGGTAATTTCAAAAATTTCAGTCGACTATTTTCATTTTTCTCGCCCCCCAAAGAAAACCTTTCGCTACGTCCCTGAATGAAATATGTTAGCTGCTAACAAAATATTAGAATATGTGAAATTTAAAAGCATTTTTTCTTGAAAAAAATGAAAAATAAATTTAGATGATAAAGTATTGTACATAATAATCATATAATTTAAAATAAAACCGAAGAAATATAATAAAGTTATGAATTAAAAAAAAAAGAAAACAGAGCATATGTGGTTAATTTTTGTGAAAAGAAAAGTTGATACAAATTAGGAAAAAAAAAAAGAAAAAAGGAGAAGAAAGCATTATCTACCGAAGTACCACCCGGTCGATCTGCGCCAAAATTGGAAGCATAATACAAAAAATCAAAATAAATATTCACTCTGAATGTTCGTGACTATTGGTGCTAAAATTGAGCAACTTATAGCAAAAATAAAAACAAAAACAAAAACAAAAACGTTGGTGCCAAAAGTACCTTTCAGCCGATCCGTACCAAAATTCCTAATTATCGGACAAAAATTTTGACCTCTACCATAGAAACAAGAAACTGACTTAAATCTATCTATCTATCTATCTGTCTATCTATCTATCAACCTATATATATATAAGATCGGTACGATCCTACAATGAAGAGCCACAAAAACGGTTGAGAGAATGCTTTGTTGAAAAAGAATTCAAAAACATAGCTGTTTTTGGCTGAACGAGAAAACGAAATAAGCGATGCGTTGAATGTGGAAATGTACGTGCGAGTAGCTAGAAAGCAGTCAACGGCCTTTTTTGTAGTAAAAGTGAACGTTCAAGGATAATGGTACGATGACGAGGATGTATACCAAGATGAGTGTGATCGTATGATGCGAATAAGTTAGGAATGGAAAAGATAAGGAACGAGTAAATGAAAGATAGGCTAATGAACTGAGTGGTGACGAGGTGAATTTTACATATATATATGTAAGTTTGTTCGCGACTGATTCTAATTTGCACTCAAATAGGAATAAAGTGTGAGATCGTTTAGATTCAATAATATTTATTCACACGTAATTAATTGATCAAAGTGAAATTAGAAAATTCAAGTTTATATACACAAAACGAACAAACGGAAAATAAATCTGTATATCTGGCTCAACAGTGAATGACCGCACGAATGAATGAAGTAAAGTATCAATGAAACATTATCGGGAATAAGATACGAAGTCGATGACGATAACAAAGAAAAACGTTCAAGTCAAGATTAGTTGAAAATGTTGTCATCGGATAATGGAATGAATGAGGTGAATGAATGAAATTACGTAATAATTGATAAACAGTTCTCATTCAGTAAATTATTACCTCGCAACATCTTAGCCTAGGTCATACATAAATAAACATGAAAAAAGGTCAAAATCTCACAAGTATGAGCGAGATTTGGTGTTATTTGAGGAAAGCCGATTTCATCTTTTACATATATATATATATATATATATATATATATATGTAATATTCTATCTCCTTCACGCTACGCGCTTGTCTATTTCTTATCTCCCCTTTTCATTCTCTCGCTCCATCACGTTTCCTCTCTCGACTTGTCCTATGTATTTTCGAGTCGACGAGTACTCGTCTTTGTATTATTATTTCAATGTATATTTTTGCTTCGTACTTGACGTACATACTTTCGCCTGTTAAAGCTTCTTGCTCACCACGACTTCAGTTTTGAATACGTTAATAAATACGCATTCATTCGTTTTCGTGGCTCTTTCATTTCATGAGATCTTACAATCCTATATATGTAAGACTGTACGTATACATACAATCTTTGTGGAAACGGTGTATGAGAATTTCCACTGTAAATTCCTGCCTAGGTCACTCGGTAAACTATCTCGTGACCATACATGATTAAACTGTGATCAAACTTATAAAGAAATGAACTACTGTTTGAGACCTGAACAGCGATAATACGCAGTTATTAATTCTAGCTTCTGTAACGTCGTAAAATCTCGTCGACGATTCAATGTATTTGAAACCGTCGACAGAGCAATGCACTCTCCGTTATCTCTCGCACCGTTTATATTCGTAGTATACATTCGTGGATAATCGTCATTAATTTTGGATTCTTTAATAAATTCTGAAGCATCCACGTTTGTTCGTTTTATTCGCAACTTATAAAAAAAAAGTTCGCACGCACTTGGGTCTCATATATATATATATGTATGTATGTATGTAAGCTCTTTAGAAAATAATGAAGAATCATGTAGACACATCTTTCATCTTTCCATACTTAAAATCCATCAATAGATGAATATATTACAAATCTAATATATATATATGAGAGATCTCTGCAACTCACTATATCAGCGAGTGCGAAACACAGACAGAAACTGTGGTTATTTTAAGAATGTGAATACATATTCTTACATCCCCATTCTTCAAGGGGGAGCCGCACTAGGGAAAGAACTGAGCTGATCGTTTACTAATTAGCATTCCGTCTTCCTCAAGATCATCCCACTAGCTTGGCATGTATTGATGGATTTGTAAGCTCTTTAGAAAATAATGAAGAATCATGTAGACACATCTTTCATCTTTCCATACTTAAAATCCATCAATAGATGAATATATTACAAATCTAATATATATATATATATGAGAGATCTCTGTAACTCACTATATCAGCGAGTGCAAAACACAGACAGAAACTGTGGTTATTTTAAGAATGTGAATACATATTCTTACATGTATGTGTGTATATATATATATATATATATATATATATATATATATGTAAGTATATGTATAAATGGGTTGCGTCACTACCGTACCCAATGTACCATAATTATTGCAGGTAGATAGGCATTTACGTTTAGCTGCCTAAACGCTTATGTAATAATGTGGCTGTAGACTACATTCGTGAAGGAAAAGGCTGAAAATGGCAGTTGGTTGTGAGGGACGCGGCGCACGACCCGAGTACACGTGGGCACGTGAGGAAGGGCTCGAATGCGGGTGGCTGGCGACGGTGGGTTGAAAAAGTGTGCCCCAAGCTGCGGCAATGAGAGACGTGTGATCGTAATGGCGAATGCGAAGCGTTCGGCTGCGAAGGGCGTAGCTATGGTTGGGTGCGAAACTGACTGTACTCGCAGATGAGCGAGCAGGTATTTGGGTGTACGCTAACCTAATTGGCTGTACGTCGGCCGACTAGCTTGCTACCAATACGGCCATCGGAGGCAGCCGATCAGCGAACGGCAACCACGCGTTCCGTCCGTAGCCACCCACACTTACGTGCTTAACCTATATACGCTATACGCGGTACCCGTAGCTGACGATAAGTACCTACGTACGTAAGTATAATTACCTGCACCTGCACCTGCACCTGCGCCTGCGCCTACGCCTACGCCTACGCCTACGCCTACGCCTACGCCTACGCCTACACCTACACCTACACGCGAATAGATGCGACATTGAAATGCATTTTTTTTACACAACGACGCGACGCCACCCTGCCGGCCCTAATTCCGATTTAACAACATTTTTGCCCACCTACCTGCCGTACACCGGCTACATTTCGGAATTTCGCACAACAGGTAGATACGTACGTACTCGTACGTGCGTTGAAAATACTGAAAATTTTTATCAACCGTTCGCACCTTTATCGCGAGTGGGTAAAAATGTCATTGACTCGAGAAAGACGATTGTATTTCCGACGATTTTTTTCTCTTCTTATTTTTCTTTTTCTCTTTTGAAAAAGTACGCGGTGTAGAAACCACTTTTGCGAACGTTACTCCGAATCGCAGTAGCAATTTGGTACGAGCGACGACAAAACGATCAACGAAAGTACCAAAAAAAAAAAGAAGAAGAAAGAGGTTAATTTGGGAAAGAAGGGCGAAAAAGAAGATGGAGACGGACGGTTGTAAAATAAGTTTTAAAGGTGGTTAGAGGCTATCGAGAGAGGGAAAAAATGCGAAACATTATCGACAATTTCGTAATGTAGCTTTGCCTACGTACCTACGCTACCTCTGTAATTGTACGATGTTAACCCGGCGGTCTGTTTGGGCAGAAAAAATACGTTGTAGAAATACGTAAGAAAGAAAAGGATGCGAAAAACGTGGAAGGAGAAGATACGTGTATGCGGATGAAGAAAGTTGTATCGATAAAAAAAGTTGCGTTACTTTGTCCAAGTGCGGCGTACGACGCAACCGACGACGACGAGTTCAACGGTGCAAAAGTGAAAGAGTGGAAGAGAGGGAAGAGTGGAAGAGAGGGCGACGGCGAAGGCGAAGGTGGGTGAGGGTAAGCACCGTCAGCGGAGATGCGGCCAAAGGTATACAGGGTGGCGGCTGCGACGCTTGTCCGTATCATCGTACACCGTAGGTAGCAGCCAGTAGCTAGCAGCCAGTAGCTAGCAGCCAGTAGCTAGCAGCTAGTAGCTAGCAGCTACCCACTCGTTCGTTTCGATTAAATGTCGACTTGACACTAACGTTATTTTCACGAAGTCGGCCCAACGGAGTGGGCGCACGCAGCCGCCGTAGATACGCGTAGTACAGCTAATGGGGCGGGTGGTAGTATACGGCGTTGGTAGGTCGGTCGAGAAGGAGGGGGTACAGAGCGAACGGTACTCCGTGCGGACTGAGCGAGAAAGATGGCGACGGCGTAGAATGGTCGGTACGCATCGCTATACCTGTCTGCACAATGGCTGGGTATAGGCTACGTCCACAGGTACCGTACGTAATTACGCTATAATACGCGCTGTGCTGTACCTGCAGTGGGAGTAGGAGTGCGTATACGCAGGCTGGCGGATACGTTGAGTGGGGGCCGTCGCAGAGGGACGCGTCGCAGGACGCGCGATTGGCGAGGGAAGGGGGCACGACGAGGTTCAGGCCGACGGGGTGGGGCCTCCTTCGGCTTCACAAATGCTGCAAAGTCGTCGTCGTCGACGATACAATATTAATACCGCTTAAAAACTGTCGCGCTAAAAATACAACGTATAGGCTATACTTAGGTACATCCGTGCGTGCGAACCTACGTCAGATGCGTACAATATCGAGTCTGAAAAGAGGCATCTCTTGTCTTTGGCGCGCTCACTCTTATTACTCATTTTTTTAGTCACACACTGCGGCACTGCCAGTGCGCCACTGCCAACCAGTCTTGGATCGTCGTCGTCGTCGTCGTCGTCGTCGTCTAACACAATATAAAATACATACACATACTGCGTATAATATAATATAATATATATATATATATATATATATATATATATGTATATATATATATATATATATACGTAGCATATAGGTGTATAACGTATATTATTATGTACGTGCACGGTGTGTAGGTACTATGCCCTCTTTCGGGTACAGACTTATCGTGGCCCAAGATCTTCGTCTGTGACTGTAAATGTTGGCGGGTGGCCTGCAGTTTAGTGTCCCGCTTCATTTGCGGTGGCCTGGCCCCACAACCATTTTACCCCCCCTTGTTTTTCGTTCTCATCTCGCGATTTTCTTCTTCTTCGTCTCCTTCTTATTTTTCCTTCGCTGGCGCCATTACTATCCTTTATCTACGATACATATCAACTGGTTGTTGATACGTGTTATATATTATGCTTCCACATTTCTTTTTTCCTCGCATTTCGCCTCTTCGTTTTTCGTTTCATTTGAGGTTTTTTCTCTCCTCTTTTTTTTTCTTTTTTTTTTATGGTTTTGTTTTTGTTTTATTAATTTTTCTTTCTTTCCTATCTGTTTCCTGCTCTCCGTACACATTTAAATGGATCATTGAAGATACCGCGCCGCTTGATCTTTTTTATTTTTATTTTTTTCATCGTGTAATAAGTCGGTAGTAGAATATGGCTTCTTATCGCGCGCAATTATCCATTTAAAGTAGGTACCTACTTTTTTCTTTTTTTTCTTCTTCTTTTTCTTCTTTTTCTTCTTTTTCTTCTTTCTCTTTTTTCGTTTCTCTCACTCTCGGCCTCTCAGTCTTCGTCGTATCCTTATTTACTTTGAAATTGTAGAAATTGATGTCGTGCTTCTTTCGCTCATTGTGAACGGTAGCATAGGTAGGCTTATAGGCTCGGCATATATTATAACGAAAGCAGCCTATCAGATATACCCACTTACGTACGTACGTACGTACGTACGTGCGTATGTATGCACGTGTGTACGTACGCAAGTAGGTAGCTAGCCTATATAGGTATATAATTATAGCTATACGCCGGTGCAAATGAAAACGCTTTCCATAGGTGGCATTCAAGTCTAACGGTAGCGCTTTTATGAATGAGACGCGGAACGAGCTGCGCTCCTGCAGCCTTTCGTAGGTACGTACGCCCAAAGCCGCTACCCGGAACCTGCGTCCGCTTACGTCTACACGCGGGCAGCTAACGCACCTACGACTTGTCTTGGAGCCGTATAGCCTACAACGAAGGCTGAACAGACGAATACTATTTTAGTCTACGCGTGTACGTAGAGGCCTTATACCAGCAACAGACCTATACTTAGGGGTAGGTGCTCCGCGTAATTACAGGCAGCCTATTCGCGGCTCGTCGGTGGAGGGTGGTCGCAGCGCTGCCGAATACGAGTACCTGTGGCTACACATCTGCAGCTGGTGCCAGTGGCAGCCTACTCTTTTCGCGCGGCCATTGATTTATACGTCGCCTCGTATTCGCACCTCTTGCGGCCCACGTCCGGCCGCCTCCTTAATGCGGCCTCTGAACTAACGCCTGCTCGGCCCTCGCATCGGCTCGAAAGCCGTCCACCACGCAAAAAGTACACAGTTGAACTTCGGCGCACAATTTTGTCCGGCCAAGACCAGAATTGCGATGAAATATTGCTGCGAATGAATTCGTACGTTTTGGCTTTTCCCAGTGGTTGTAGCACCGTGGGCCACACTGTCGACTATTTTCTTGCTTTTTCTCTTATGCGACTGTACAGAATTATTTGACGACATTTATCTTCTTTTGTTCCTTTGCAGTCTGTGAAAACTATCGATGTAGTATCCTCCCTACTATGGGGCAACATTACTTAACCGGATGATGCCAACGACGACAACGACGATGACACAGCCAACTGCAAGTCCGCCTTACTTGGTACACCCTATGTAAGTATAGGGGTCTCGCGTGATCCAATGTTTGGACAGACGTGCGCGTTTATTAAATTCGTACTGTTGAGGTGAAAACACCTAAGTTTTGCTTCTAAAATAAAACATATATCAACGAACATTCAACTGCTTTATTCAAGAAAAAAACGGACAGTAACAGACTGTATAGAAGCAAACAATACATGTACAGTGCATCGATTGAGAGCAGCTATCTGTTGGCAAGATAAAAGCGGCCGGGTGGAAAATATCACATCAGCACGTACCCCTAGGCTACGCTCGAATCAATTAATCGTTTATTTAATTCAACGAGAGAGAGAGAGAGAGAGAGAGAGAGAAAGCTGAAATTTATGCTCAACAGGGCCGTGTTCCTTATGAAATTACCTATGAACTATAAAATGTTCCATCTGCGTTAAACCCGAGAAGAGCAAATAGGTACAAAATTTACAAGTCGTCCTACGCACCCGCCGTTTATCCCTTTCAATTTGTCCCCGCATAATATTCTGCAGGCAAAATTTCAAAACAAATTTCATTTCAGGGTGTACCTACGCATTCGTGTGCTTTCAAGTGGACAATCCAAGAAAAAAAAACGTTATCGCACCAACACTTGGTCAGAAAACCCAGTTTGCCAATTTTCATCCTTAATAAAATAAAAACATAAATTTGAAAAATTTTTAAAAATTGTAGAAAAATATCGATAGATAGGTATCATAAAAATTTGTATGGAGGTTGAGGAAGACAGATTCTATGTGATTAACAAAATAGTAAAAAGGTTTGCAAAGATATGTCTCAAAAGTATGTAATTGCAGCAATGGAAATGTGTAAAGAACTGAGCATGTAATGTATGTAGGAAATATGTAATGTACAATAGTTTATGAATGAGTGGCGGAATGAGTATTAGTTTATCTGCGAGTGTAAAAGTATAAATGTGTTTACAAAAAAATAGTCGAGTGTTGGCAGAAGGATTGGTGGTCCCAACAGTTTGTATCAGTGGTTATCGATATCTAACAAACATATTAATATATCGATATTTCATCGCTAGTTTCAGGTAAAAAAACAATTACCAAAACTACAGATAGTTATTGATATCTCTCAATAGAATATCGACCTATCAAAGATGTACTGCTAAAAACTGATTTTACAGGAATTTTTTGTTTTTCAATTTTCTCAAAAACTACCAAACCTCATATCAATTCTTCTCCCATATAAAGAATACCTTTCTTGAAAATTTCAGCCCTATCGCTTTTGTAGTTTTCTCAAAACTGTGAACAAAAATTTCTTTCAAACAATTTTTTCTCCATTTTTGCCAGAAACTACCAATTTAATGGACACCAAACTTCTTTCAGACCTGTACCAATATAGGAACTGTAGGTATCTTTCACCAAAATTTCAAATCCCTATTCATAAAAAAATATGAGCTCAAAATGGGAAAATAATGCCAATTGTTTTTCTTCCTTATTGAACGGATATTTTTCATTATTGCCATCCAACCGTAACCCTTTTGCGAGTCAATCTTAACATTCGGTTTTCAAGCAAATTACATAAAAAGCAAAAGAAGAAAAGGCAAATGCGCAAGTTATGCAGCCTAGTCCGATGCAGCGAGAACATAATATTTTATTACTAAGTGTTGAAAAAATAATAATTATACCTATTAATTGACCGAGCATACATAAGATATCTATAGTATTTAAGTTCGAAATGAATTTAGCTATTTTGTGTGTATCAAAAGCTAAATATTTTTTTAACACTGCTTTAGAATGAAACTGGTGTACCCGCACATGTCCCCCTCAAAGAGTCATTAGCAGAATTTGTTGAATCATAACTACACGTTAACCCTTGTCGTATACTCCTCAGTTTGTTAGGCTTGAACGTGGATTATTTTAACTAGAATTAAAGTACCTATATCCCAAGTAAGTATATAAAAAATTATTGGTGGACATCTGCATAGATGCTGTTTTCATCGAGGCCACAATTTTTTGCCTCACAAGTCTTCATCACTTATAGATAATCAAATTTTCTTGCTAGGAATTTAGTATCGTACCCACGACTGGGTATAGTTGAAACAACTGAAATTAAGTACTCTATCTTAGCGTCGATACAGGGCTGTAGAGGAGAATTTTGAGCCTAAAATAAATAAAATTCATAGGCTCCTTAAAAAATTGAAAATTTTATCTACATGCAGGTGTATAGTAACAAGGATTTATCTTTAGAAAGGGTTTTATAATAGGTACTGGGAAAGCCCATTTTGAGAGAGGAGAGACTAAAAAAAATTTTTCAATGGATTTTTTTGTGATAATCTACTTACTTTTTTTTTTTTTTTTGAGAATGCTGAGTCCCTAAAAATGCCGGGCATGTGAATCCTCTTTTTCCATCCCCTCCTATCAGGCCTGGGTTGCTATAGTTTTTGTAGCTACCGCAGCTACAGCTGCTATCGGTATACTGACGGTGTAATGCAGTTATTTGTTCTCTTAGCATAATAGTGTGGTATCCCAGATGAGGTGACCTCGTGTCACCACAGCCAAGACCAAAAAGCACACATAAAATCACACTCGAGCTTTACCATTATTAAAACATACGGTTAGGATAACGTAATTTACAGGAGTCCTATTTTGTATAAATAATGCAGAGAATGGATAGCCAGCCATGAATCGGATTTGTATCACCAAATCTTCCCTATTTTTACAACCTGTTTCCAATTTCAATTTAGAACTGGAAACGGGCTTTCTATCAAGATGACTTACCTCATTATTGGATCCACAGTATCAACTAAGTCATACCTTTCCCCTAAAGGTGCCTTCAGTACCTCTTCAGTGCATATGCATGGTAGAAATAAAAGGGAACATGTCAAAATTCAATAACTGATATGTATTGAACATTAATATACAAGTTTCATTAACAATAAAAACATACCATAATATTAACGTAGCTCAGCAAGTCGATAAATCGAACTTTAAAACAAAATGAGGTACTTCAAAAATCACAATTGGATGTTGAGTAAAATGAGGAAATTGAACAACTTTTGTCAAACATGGAACATCATCAGAACACAGTAAAACAAAGAGTAATTTCAACTACAGTTGAATAAGTAAGACGAATTAAGCTCCAATTTAATCAAATGTAAAGGAAATTATCAGGTTGATAAATTTTGTTTGCTTTTTTATCAAGATAAGAAAGAAGAGAAATCAATCAATCTTTAAAAAACATATGAGACTTGGTGAAAACCCACCGTAGTAAGTTTTCTAATAGGTATCCCGCTGAAATATCAAGTACACTATAATAGTTATACTACCTCTTGTTACCTATATTAAGAAATTATAATATTTGGCAGACTGTACCTACAGGTAAGTATTTATATATATTTGTGTGCGTGTGTGTGGAGTGCGTCTACCTGGTCGCAGCTTATTGAAAATCCAACTGTTTCATTTTGTTGTTGTTGTTTCAAAAAATGACGCTTTAATCCGTTTGGCTGAACGCGGGTGATACAGCATAGGTACCTACCTACCTACCTACCTAAAGACATTATTGGACTGGCCGAGACAGCGGACCGAAAGCGGTAGTGGGACAGTGGGGTGGTGCAACCTCCGGGCTCCTTTTTCAGAGACGGCCGTACGCTTGTTGCAACGAAATTTTCTGGGAAAACCGAAGCTGGCTGCTGGCACAACCACCGCAGCCCATAGGTATACCTACTTATCACTCGCGCATCTTGTGGTAATAAAATTCCCTGCGTCTACCTACAGACTACGACCACAGGTAGGCTACCCAACTAACGTAGGTAGGTACGGTTACGGTACCATTGCGAGCGTTGCTGCGTGCGTCCACGTCCACCGTCCGTAAGTGGCACACCTACTTTGCTCGATTTTCGAATTTCTGTTCGCACTGTGCAGGATTACGCCGCATCATCGTACGCTGCTTCGCTGCAGCCGTCGCCGGATCCGCAGTAGCTGCCTGACCCCATCACAGTATCAGTTTTATACGGTAATTATTCGTTTTCTCGCGTCCAAGTCCTGTTTCGGACTGCAACTTACGACGATGAAAGAGCTGCTACCTGCAGCTATCTGCCCGCAACGTGCACATGGTACCTATACCTACGTTTGAGAATAATACGAATTTACCAACTTTACTAAACGTAATTATTAATTACCAGCGGCGTGCGTACTTTTGCTCGTGTATTATGGCCGGTGTGCGTTCGAATGGTCTAATCGAATCTAACTATAATGACGTTGGGTACACCTATGCTATGGTATGCATACACTTACCTACAGCTGACAACCTACCGCTGATAGCCACCATCCTACGCCGTATAGGTACCTATGTACCTATACGGCATTTGTCATTTCATCTTCACCCAACAGCTGTTCTCCCACGTGGAGGCTGGCTTAAATAATTATTTTCTTCGTTTATTTTTCATCGACGACAACTACCGAACCGAATTGTTGAAATTTTTCGTCATTCTTTTACCGCACACTCGATGACTGGAGATATAACGAAATGATAAGTTACGTGTCTTAATTCGACCAGCCATCAGTAAGTTATAGGTATTATATTATATTATAAAAAGCATCCCAGGATCGTTTACAAGTACAAGTTAGTACCTACCTATAGGTAGCCTACAACGGTACCGCGTAGGTAGTTTAGACTACGATATATGTATAACTCCTATAATTGTACAGCTATAATAAGAATAGACGAAGCAGCAAAAAAAAAAAAAAAAGAAGAAAAGAAAAAAAAAAGAAAACCAAAAAAAAAACTACCTGCTGAAAGCAGTCTTTTCTTCGACAATGATATATGTGTAGAATGGGACAATAATTTAATTTATCTCGACTATTTATACGCTCCAACAGGCGAATTTCGCGTTTTTTTTGTTTTTTTTTTTTTTTTTTTTTTTGTTTTTTTCGTTTTCATTTTGAAGAATGAAACGACTGCGGACTGGAAAGAAAAAGAAGAGGAGAAAAAATTGTTGACACGGGTGTTCTGATATTTTTTTAGGAGATAGATAAACGGGATGCGAGATTATGATTAAGAGATAGGTAGCTACATCTGCATCCGCAGCATGCGTAAAAAAGAAATGAACGACCAACACCTAACGATAAAGCATACACCAGATACATATACGTATATATATATATATATATATACACATAAATATATATATAGCAGATAGGTAAGATACCTATGCCTGTATACGTACATATTATGGTATCTGCTGTCTGCTGTCTGCTGTCTGCTGTCTGCCGTAGGCATACCTATCGGCAACGCTAAGCGGTGACGTAAAATACCAACTTGGAGTATCGACGAATGACAATTCGGAGGCTAATTAATTAAAAGTATGATTATTCGGTCCGGTCTCGCGTTTTAGCGTAGGAACGCGGCGCGACGGTTGCGGCACCGCAGACTTGGGAGGTCTTTAGGTGAGCTGGCGGGTACGGGCAGCCCAGGTATACGGTAGGCTAGCGATTAGAAAGGGCAACGTTTTACCGGTATGGCGGCGCAGGTGGGCCCTGGCCAGACTGTATTTTATTCGCTCGCGGTACGTATAGGGTATAGGCCTACGTGTTCGACGCAAGATAGCAGATAGCCTACCTACAGCAGACGAATGGCTAATGCATGTAACGTGGAGCGTGTGACCGAGAAGCCGGCTGTCGCTTGCCGGGACGGCACCTACGGTGCGTCCGTACGCTGCCTAACGTAATTCGGGTCTAGGTGGCCGCAGGCACTGCAGATGCGCATCGTATCGTATAGGCTGCGCCCAGAAGTAGCAACTCGAAAAAACAGAATTGTGGGTCGGATTTACCAACATTCCGGCTTGGGGTTGAAGCGTCTGCTCGTTCGAAAATAACATTCGGCCAAAGAGTAATATCCCCCAACCCGAATCTCACTTTGTCCTCACTCCCGAATTCTAAATATTTAAATACTCGAAAAAATTTCGAAACCCTATCGATAGTTATCGATACCTGACAAACACAGCGATCAATCGATTTTTCATTGCTGCAGTTTCAGGTTAAACAGTTCAAAAAACTACGTAGACAGTAATCGATGTCTTGAACAAAAGCATCGGTCTATTCGTGTTTTATTGTTGAAAACCAATTTTCCAACAATTCTCTGTTTTCCAGTCACCTATATCCGGAACTGCCGAACCAAAGGCAACAAACTACTATCACACCGAATCCTATATAACGAAAACCATTCGTGAAAATTTTGCCCGTATCCCTTTTGTAATTCTCTCAAAAGGGTCAAACCAAAATTTGGGTGATACTTGTATTACGAAGGTAAGTATACGTAATATCGTCTTCTTTTTTTTTATTTTCTTCTTCTACTTATTATAAATTAATGTTTTTTCTTTTTTTTTCGCAGCATCGCACCTCCCGCACTTGACGGAATTGAACAAATTTTTTCCCTCATGCTGGTGTCTATACTTACATGGTTACGCAAAGTTTCGTTTCAAAATAACTACCTACTCTAAGACCTTGAATAGAGTTCGGAAGTTTTAATTTGGATCCTGTTTTTTTCAAAGTTGATTCTCATTCCCTATTGAGGGTTACAATTCATTGTCAGATAAGTAAAAACTCGAACCAAAAGTTTCAACGAAGTTGACGAATTTTTCATAAAAAGTTTTTACTTTTGGACTTGTTACACTCTAATATTGGAAAAAGTTATCTCGACCCTTTTATTGGGGGTATAAAGGGTCAGACAATGGGTTCAACCAAAATTAGAACCGAAATTAGAATTTACCACCTGTAACGAGAATATTGGTTACAAAATAATTAAATACTCGTAAATGTTAAAAGGTTGTATTAAACAAGATATAAAACAGTGAAATACTAAATAGTAATTTTAACAGATAAGGTAATTTAAGGTAAAGAAGATAAGGTAAAATGTACATGGTTACATGAGTTTTTATAGTTAGAAGTTTTGGGAGGAGAATATGGCGGTTTCTTGGAGAGTGGAAATGGTGGTGATATGATTGGAGAGTTATGACAATACGAGTTTAGATATTGTCCAATAGGAGTTTAAGGAAATGACATAAATGGTGATTTTGGGTATTTGCAATATCTGCAGAATGGTTTCATAGAAAAGAGTTTGTTATGAAAAGTGTATTTATGTTTGTTTATAAACATTTAAAGTGGAATAAATGAGTCAGTAAAGGCAAGTGAAGACTTGTTTAAATGACGTCAATATAATGAGAATTGTTTTAGGTGATTGATATATATGTGAAATATATATATAAGAGAGAGATATTACGAATGATACGAAATTATCATTACACCACCCAGCACAAAAATAACTGTAGGATGTATCGGAGGATAATATAAATTTCAAAATAAATAAAACTACATTCACACAATTTTTGTAGTTTCACAGGGGACAAAGAATTTTTTCAAACGAAAATTGGTACCAAAATTGGAATTCGTAGCGCCAAAAAATATATGCTACGATGTATCACTTATTACTTTCTACCTGAAAACATTTTCCATACCTCCTTTTTGTGGCCCCAAAGCGGTGAAAAATAGATTCGTTCGAATTCAGTGGCCCAAAAAACATATTCTACGATATATCATTTAATAATAACTGAAAACATATTTGTAACCCTTCTTTTTTGGCCTGAATAGCTCGTTTGCGAGCAAAATGGATTAAAATGGACGAAAAATTTGCCCGACAACTTGCCGCCAGTCCGCCAACCCAAACAATTGTGGAAGATGGACAACAAATGCATGCTGGGCTCGACATTTAAGTTTATGGGTTACACTGTCAACCCGAACCTAAACTTTGGGTCTCTACTTGGGTCAAACACACGTTACGGAACTGTTCCAAGTTGGGCAATTCGTAACTTGGGCGCCCAAGAAAAACTTGGCTCAAAATTTAAGCTACCGGTTATCAGGTTGCGGACTCTCCAGGTAGTACCCACCTATCTAACGTGGCAATATCAATGAGTTAGTAACAAGTTGAAACAATAGTAATAATAATAATAATAAATAATAAATAATAAATAATAAATAGGTAATAAATAATAAATAAGTAGTAAATAATAAATAATAAATAGGTAATAAATAATAAATAGGTAGTAAATAATAAATAATAAATAGGTAATAAATAATAAATAATAAATAATAAATAATAAATAATAAATAGGTAGTAAATAATAAATAATAAATAATAAATAGGTAATAAATAATAAATAGGTAGTAAATAATAAATAATAAATAGGTAATAAATAATAAATAATAATAATTGTAATCGTAAGTTTCGGCGTGTGCATTGGCGAATCAAATGGGTAGATAATTAGGTAGGTATAGCGTCGAAGATGCAGACGCTGATGAACCAACTTTTTACTCAATTAGTTTAGGTACTGGTTGTGGCTGTCCGGCCGATCAGATGTTACGTCACATTCGTTTAGAGGCAGGTGGGCACCGAATAAAACTATGAAGTGGCCCGGCTAGCAAAAGTCTTAATAGAGTCGGGTGTGGAGCAAGTGACTGTACGCGGCGCTGGGTTGTCGGCCCGTCCGCTTCAAGGGAAACACGCGAAAACATACGATAAATCAATTGGCGGGAAGGCACTGTCGTATGCTTTACAATTTGTCATCGAGTAATAGAAACAGTAACGAGACTGGTAGATCCCTGCCGCGCATTCGACGAGGGATGCACTTTACACCCCATCTAACTTTCGAACAATAAATCTTCTTGTCGATGATACGGAAAGATTTCGCCGCTGCAGTCTCGACGCGACGCGACGCGACGCGACGGCCGCCTTTTGTTGCACAATAAGGGATGGTTGGAAATTGCGACCATTTAGGGTGAGTTCGGGTTTTATGCCATCGGATATTAAAAAATATATGGACGTGTTTATCGTTTGCCGGTAGTAGTAATAACATTTTCAAAAAAAGAAAGGAAACCGATACACTGTAAACGTGTAGAAGAAAATAATGGGAAGACAAAAAAAAAAAAAAAAAAAAAACTCGGAAAAGGGATGGTGAAAAATCATTTTTTCTAACTTGCCAAACTTAAGTTATTCATTTTAAATTTTTGTTACGGTGACGCGCTAAAAAATACGATCGCTCTCGCTAGGTGCCGCTGCGGCTGTAGCCTACTTAAGGATAAGGGATCGACGTGAAAACCTGAAAATATCTGAACGATATAAACGGCAAAATTCCCATTGATTCGTGTTTGTTCGTCTGTTTATTTTCACATTACCGAAGATCCGAAGATGATCTATAAATTATGCGAATTCTCCTCTTTGCAGCTCTCTGAAATAGCGGCTAAGGAATCATGTTGCTAGAAATAAGAAAAGTTTGTTTAAAAATTGATATACGTCGACTTGGGGAACACGCACATTCACGCATACGCGCACATACACACACGCGCGCGCGCTTAACAATCAACAAGCAACAACCACCACCACCACCACCACCACCACCACCACCACCACCACCACCAACAACAACAACAGCAACAGCAACAACCTTGAAAAATTAACCCGATAATCTGACAGTTTGACGCTCAAAATACCACGTAAGTAGTCCTTTGATCATTTGTGCCGGATACCAGAGTAAGTACACAAATCCGTAGGTGCCAACAATAAGACCGAAAGCCCTAAAATGGAGACGAGTTTTACTCGAATTCGCTGGATTTACGGCAACGTATTTACACAGCTTATTCAGGTTCGCAGCACCATGAGACCGAAAAGAGAGGAAAAATGACACACGGCGCATGTTCAGAATGATGACACATTCGGTTAACATTGGGACGATAGGACTACTGGGAAGCCTTTACCGAGTGCTAAGATGTTTACACGATATAAAAAAGTACGGACTGCAAGTAAGTGTATTCGTATACCTGATTGGTATTCAGAACGGGCTGGCCTGTACGTAGTACAGATAGGTGTTAAGTTGGTCGCTGGCTAACAGCTTGACAACGTAAAATAGTATCCGTCATTTTTTTTTATTTATACTTCGGTATGGTAAGGCTCTTCACTACCAGGTAAGCGCGTGAGACCGATGAGAGAGAAGACACCATTTTTGGTTAGCCAGTTGTGTACACTCGAGAATGTAAATCTGCGAAAGAATTGCGCTGTTCCCCAAAGCTTCAAAATGACGGCTCATCTCTTATCACCGTCGCGCGCATACCCGGTAGCAAAGAGCCTCGACTATAGGTACGTACGAGCCGTGCTTCAATTCCTCAGCCTGGTCCTATATGCTACCGATACCCTATACTACAGGAGAAAGTAGGCGCACACGTCATTTCTGCTCGTTTTGTTCTCAGATATTTTACTTACCTACGTTCAGCGGATAAAACAAATGTCACGCCGAGTGTAAATCACGCGAGAATTTAGGATTTCGCCTTAGCCGTAGAGGGGAGGGGGGAACAGAATCACATTGTCAATTCTTGGACTTTCTGTAACAGAGAATAAATACTTTTTACATATTTCACGGAGGTAAAATTTTAAAAAGCAACTAATTGCGAAGCGCTACATCGAATTAAATGTAAGAAGGTCGCGTAATTATAGGCTAAGCACTTTCCAAGTGGAAAAATCACAAAAACTGAGGCACCCTTACGGCGTCAATTCGGTGGACGTTCGCGATGAAAATATTTTTCTTACAGTAGGAATCTATGGTATCGAGGATAATTCGCAAAAGTGTGATGAAAAAAAGTATACGTCGCCGTCATATTCTAAAATCAGCCTTTATCGAAAGTGCGTGGGCACTTACTCTTTCGATCGAATGAAATTGGGCATTACGTATTATTCCGATCGTGTGTTTCCGCTTTATTCTTCGATGTTACAAATATTCGAATAGGCTTGATGGGATACATCCGAGTGTGGTGCGATAATGTATACGATAATTTTACAGTGGATCGAAACACTGAACTTTCAACGCCCACAGCTAAAATGTGGGGGTATAAAGTTACCGTTAATGCTTCGTTAGGTAGAAAAATATGCCTACCTTATAATAACACACTTTCACATTTAAGCTGTACCAGTTGTAGACGAAGATATCGCCTTCGCAAGAAGCGGACCCATTAGTGGTAGTTTACCTTATTTGCTGGGCGAATTTGAAAAATTGAGACCAACTTTAGGATCTGATGGAAAAAGTGCGCGGATATGGAGAAAGATTTATTGTTCTAGGATAAGAGAAATATTTTAGCCGTTGCGCGAGCCAACAACACCAACGGACGACTGCGTAGAATTGTCATCCACCATTCGTGCCCGTAACGTATTTTCGACCCCTGGTTGTTTCGTTCAAAATACTGCGTTGGTTGGCTGGCTGGCTGGCTGGCTGGCTGGCTGGCTGGTTGGCTGACTGGCTGGCTGACAAAGACAACCATTCATCGGTTTACAATCTGGCCACATACCGATCAGGTCTTCGATTACAGAGGCTGTAAGTAAATGCACTTCCATTATCGCGCTGGAGGATTGCTGGCAGCCAAAATCTAAAAAAATATTCGAAAGTTCGAGAGCAAATTTTATCGCTATTTTTGTTTTCAGAGGCCTCGAGAAACGAAATTTGGTCGAATGATCTTGACAATTTAGAAATCACTTATATTGGCCATCGGGAATGGATGGTAAGTCGATCCGATCTACTTGGCCCCGCGGAACTGAAATCTTCACTCAAAATTGGTTTCACAACCACCGTCTTATCTAACAATTTTTTTTTATCGCACGTTTCGCCAAAGTTTCAAATATATTTTGATTACTCGGCGTGGAACAGAATACTTTTTCTTCGATGCACAAACCACTATAAATACGGTAGGCTGTAGGTATACCTACGTACACAATAACAGATAGGTACTCCGATGCGTGATGGATACAACGAGGAACATTTTTTCGCTCGAAGTTATAATACGTATATCTACCTACCTACCTACCTACCTACCTACCTACCTATCTACCTACCTACCTACCTACCTACCTACCTACCTACCTACCTACCTACCTATCTACCTATCTACCTACCTATCTACCTATCACCGACCTACCTACCTACCATCTACCTACCTACCTATCTACCAACCTAACTACCTACCTATCTACCTACCTACCTACCTACCTACCTACCTACCTACCTACTACCTACCTACCTATCTACCTATCTACCTACCTATACCTATCTACCTACCTACCTACCTACCTACTACCTACTACCTACCTACCTACCCTACCTACCTACCTACCTACCTATCTACCTATCTACCTATCTACCTACCTATCTACCTATCACCTACCTACCTACCTACCTATCTACCTACCTACCTATCTACCAACCTAACTACCTACCTATCTACCTACCTACCTACCTACCTACCTACCTACCTACCTATCTACCTACCTACCTACCTATCTACCTACTACCTACCTATCTACCTATCGACCTACCTACCTACCTACCTTCTACCTACCTACTACCTACCTACCTACCTACCTACCTACCTACCTACCTATCTACCTACCTACCTATCTACCTACCTACCTATCTACCAACCTACCTACCTATCTATCTACCTACCTACCTACCTACCTACCTACCTACCTACCTACCTACCTACCTACCTACCTACCTACCTACCTACCTATCTACCTACCTACCTATCTACCTACCTACCTATCTACCAACCTACCTACCTATCTACCTACCTACCTACCTACCTACCTACCTACCTACCAACCTACCTACCTATCTATCTATCTACCTACCTACCTACCTACCTACCTACCTACCTACCTACCTACCTATCTACCTATCTACCTACCTATCTACCTACCTACCTATCTACCAACCTAACTACCTACCTATCTATCTACCTACCTACCTACCTACCTACCTACCTACCTACCTACCTACCTACCTACCTACCTACCTACCTACCTACCTACCTACCTACCTATCTACCAACCTAACTACCTACCTATACCTACCTACCTATCACTACCTACCTATCTACCAACCTACCTACCTATCATCTACCTACCTACCTACCTACCTACCTACCTACCTACCTATCTACCTACCTACCTACCCTACCTACCTACCTACCTATCTACCTACCTACCTATCTACCTACCTACCTACTACCAACCTACCTACCTATCTACCTACCTACCTACCTACCTACCTACCTACCTCTACCAACCTACCTACCTATCTACTATCTACCTACCTACCTACCTACCTACCTACCTACCAACCTCCTACCTATCTATCTATCTACTACCTACTACCTCCTACCTACCTCTACCTACCTACCTATCTACCTATCTACCTACCTATCTACCTACCTACCTATCTACCAACCTAACTACCTACCTATCTATACCTACCTACCTACCTACCTACCTACCTACCTACCTACCTACCTACCTACCTACCTACCTACCTACCTACCTACCTACCTACCTATCTACCAACCTAACTACCTACCTATCTACCTACCTACCTATCTACCTACCTACCTATCTACCAACCTACCTACCTATCTATCTACCTACCTACCTACCTACCTACCTACCTACCTACCTATCTACCTACCTACCTACCTACCTACCTACCTACCTATCTACCTACCTACCTATCTACCTACCTACCTATCTACCAACCTACCTACCTATCTACCTACCTACCTACCTACCTACCTACCTACCTACCAACCTACCTACCTATCTATCTATCTACCTACCTACCTACCTACCTACCTACCTACCTACCTACCTACCTATCTACCTATCTACCTACCTATCTACCTATCTACCTACCTACCTACCTACCTACCTATCTATCTACCTACCTACCTACCTACCTACCTACCTACCTACCTACCTACCTACCTACCTACCTACCTACCTACCTACCTACCTACCTACCTACCTACCTACCTATCTACCTACCTACCTATCTACCTATCTACCTACCTATCTACCTATCTACCTACCTACCTACCTATCTACCTACCTATCTATCTACCTACCTACCTATCTACCAACTTACCTACCTATCTACCTACCTACCTACCTACCTGGAAGCGAATTCCCTCATTACGATATAAATTTTAATCGAATAGCATTTTGATCCGCTTGGAAAATGAAAAAAACGGAAAAATAACAATGCCCGTATTCGAAATTCTTCAAAACTACTAATTTTAACCAATCTGTAGTATTATTTATTCGGAACAGTTTTTGACAAAACTAGTTTGCCCTAGTTAAAAGTAGTGTTAAATTTTTATTCAGTCGCTGCAAAACTCTTTTAACCGACTAAAGACTTTTTCTTCGGCTAAAATTAGTTTTGACAAATTTTGAATATTGGCGGTAACATAATAGGTATATAGGTATTATGTACGTATTACGTGTATACGTATCGCCCAAAATTTTGTGTTTGTGGTTTTGAGAAAACTACAAAGGGATATAGGGCTAAAGTTTTCATAAGAAGTGTTCCTTATATTATATGGGAACAGGTCTGATAGGAGTATAGCGCATACTGGTTCGGTATTTTCGGAGAAAACTGAAGAACAATAAATTCGTAGAAAATCGGTGTTTAGATAGCGATACAACGTCGATAGATCGATTTTTTGTTAAAGATATCGATAACTATCGATAGGTAGTGTTTCTTAATTTTTTTAACTGAAACCGTCGATAAAATATCGAAGTAGTATTATATATTTGTTAGATAATTATCGGCAACCGTCGATATTGTTTTACAATTCCTCCAAGTACTTATTTAGAATTCGGTGTTTTTTTTTTTTTGTTTTTTTTTTCTGTAATTTGACTTTTAACTAGATATCCTACTTAGTTGCAGAATGAAATTAAGAATATTTGAAAATACGAATTCTCGTCTGGTGACTCTAATTACGTATGCCTAACGTATATTTTAGGTAATTAATTATCAATTAGGTACCTATATTTACGCAGCTATACGCTCCTGTTAAGTACGTTTCAAACGAGCGAATGATTTCGGCTATATTAAGTCACCAGATAATTGAGATGCGATTATTCGATAGTGCGAGTACGAGCGCACGTGGCACTTTTCCCCAAAATGTCGGCCAAAACATACCTCAAAAAATGTAATTTATACGCTACTCGATACGCTGGACTCAACTTGGTGGGGGGCGCAGGTAAAAAATCTTTTTGGGTAACTCCAGTAACCCGTCACCCCGAAAAGAAAAAATAAAGTAAACAAACAAAAAACGAATAAGTTTAGGTTAATAAAAACAAAAGCTTTTTTTTTTTTTTTTTTCGGCTTTAGCTTCGTGCGACAAAAATTTAATATTTTTGGTTGCGGCAGATTGGCCGCGGTATCGGACCTATTTTTTAATATCGCGGTAGCGTGTAGCGAGTAGAATAAAAGCTTGTAACAGATAAAAACGCTTTTAAATTTATTTTTCGTCGTATTCGTCTAACCGGAGATTTTCGATAACGTCGAAGATGTTTTAAATTTTTGTGACACTATATTATAAGTCGATCGATTTTAACGGGTGATTTTTGTGGCGGCGGCCGTGTTAACGCGGAGGCACGGGTGCAGCGCAGCCACCGCAATTACCGTAAATCCGTGTCTGCGGGCAGTAACTTATTGTCATTTATACTTTCGAGTGGCGTGGCGTGGCGTGGCGTGGCGTGGCGTGGCGTGGCGTGGCGTACACACTACCTGAAGCAGCTCCGACTCTGATCAATACGGCTACCTACAGTCGTAAGTACGAGTAGGTAGCAGATAGCTGCGGATACTTATATAGACTGCCTAATCACACATTGCGGCTAAAACTTTTCTCAAAACAAGAACCAACATAACGTACGTTCGAATTAGAAATAAAAATTGAAAAAAATCTGCCTAACAAAGGCGAAAAAGGCGAAAAAGGCGAATAAGGAAAATATATTTTATTCGCCTACGTCGTATTAATTACCCGCGAATGGGCAGACACCCTAATGAACGGAATAGCCACTGAGCAGATAATTATCATACTCCGTGCAACAGGTTTCCTACTCGCTAATTAGAAGATTCGAATATTATGATCAGTACGATCGTTTTACGGCCAATAGGCTAAGAGAAATCGGAACACCGACGGATACGACGATTCCTTTTACGATACGTTGATTTTTATCGACGAAAACGTGGCGCGCATTTGTTGTTTCAGCTGCGCTTCCGGCTCGCACTCGCGACGAACGGACAGACTCGAACGACAAAAACAGAATATGGGATGAAAAGCATATTTCGAAGTTACGAGCGAACCGGAATTAGGTTCAGCTTTCTCGCAAATAAACTCCGTTTTATTATTAAATTTCAACTATAGGTATAATACGCGAACACGTTTCATCTTCCATTTTTGTTTCGGAGAGACGCGAATTGTCTGGCCATCTTTAAAGGACAGCTTTGTGTCTTTTAAGGGTCAAAAAAAAAACCAAAAAAAAACCCGAATAATCGAATTAGAGAAGGAATGCAACGGGTAAAAAAGTAAAAGCCTATCCGAGTTGCAGCAACAACGCAAACTGGTTGTGGAGAAGAGTCTGGCACGAAGCAGGTAAGGCACACCTACTGCCAGTACCTACTGCCTAATAGGTAAAAAGTTAACGTCCAACGTAGAAGACGGTGAGTATTAGCCGCGAAATTACGGCCGAATGTCGAATACAGAAAGCGAGGTCGAAGAAAAAGGACGGAGCAAAGGCGAATGTCACGTGGGTTACGGCTGACAATCTCCTTCTCGGTGGCGTCTTCTCGCTTTCATCGACGTTTCTCTTGTTAAATGTGGGCCTAACGTCGTACGAATCCGCATATACGCAACAGTGGGGGCCACTCGTCACTTAGGGCCGCAAAACGTGGCAATATTTGCGAACACCGCGGTTGGTCGACCCGTTCTGCGCGCCGAAGGCGATCCGCGGTCACGTGCCGAAACAATTTTTCCGATGGCAGCGAAACGTCTCGAAATTTTTGTCGACCAAACGGAAAAGAAAACCAAAAAAAAAATTATCGAAAACCTCCTGCTGCGCTTTTCTTTAGTCCGCTCGTCGAAAATATTCGAGTTTGCCGACTGATTGTTTCGACCGGTGGATGACTGGACCCTCCCTCCGAACAACCGGCAGCCGGGGTCGGGACGTTCGTTCGCGGCCATCCGTTACACGCGATAGCAGACGCGGATTCTCGGACTCGAGTTGATGGCCGTCGGTAAATTACGGCGACGCGGCTACATGCGGTGGTTGGGCAGCACGGCCCGCAGTACCCACGGGTGGTGCGTGGCAATCGCAACCGAGCTACGGGCGCGCCCTCCATTTTCTGTCCGCCCTCGTTCACCGCGAACGGCCGACAGGCCAACAGGCCAACAGCCGAAGATTGCCGCGTAGGTAAGCGTAGCCGCCATATCTGTCCGCTCTAAAAGGTCGAAATGTGAGATGAGTTTTTTCGCGTTTCGCGCTTATCTCGGCTCATTTACGCGGCGGACGGAGGCGCGCGTACGTCCTCCTACATTTTTGTATTACGCGCATTCGTCGTCGCCAGTATAGAATATAAAGTCGGCATCTTTTCGAGGTTGCCGAGGCGGCGTGTAACGAATGAGCGGCGCCTTTTTTCTATTCCCCCTTCCTCCCATTTCCGTCCGGTCGCTCCGCTCGCTCCTCCAAGATTCGCAAAAGTATATTCGACGTTTTTAGCGCGCTCGATGACCGTTGCGATTGCCTATAAGCGCTCACTGCCTTTCACACATAGCCCGTATAGCTGCGCAGGTTCGTCGCGTAGCCCGTCGTCTGGATCGTCGATTAGAAAGACTTTTGCCGAACAACGTAGTATAAATAAACGAATAAATAAGTAAATAAATGCCATTAAGAAACGAAGAATGGAAAAATGGTGGACTATATGGCCGGTTGCTTTCTTCCTTTTTGTTTGTTTCTTCGTGCGCGAGACTTTCGACGTAGTGCGATGCGGCCAACTGAGACGAACAAAATCAGCGACGGCGCCAAACGTTTGAAATTTCGCATTCGATTTTACGCGCCGCATCGGGTAACGGATGGGCTGTAGGTGTAGGCTACGCCTCGTTCGCAGGTTTCACTTTTTGTACGACAGGTAGGTAGTACCTTTTAGGTCTTATAGCCGATATTATTTTGGCGACAGATAGCCGCGTATATTTGTTTTGAGCGTTTCGTCGTTCCATCGAATCGCTTCTAGCGAACGAAATGAGCGCAATTAGCCGATGCGCAGGTATCTATATATTACGGCGGGTTACAGCGCCTGCGCCAATCGGCGGATAGCGCGGTGTAACTGAGTACCGTGGAACGACGTCGTAATAAACGTACACCTTCGCTATCGGAGTATTAAATAATAGGAGCGAGGACAGCGGCCTCGCTCCTACCATCGAAATATGCTCCGTCGCCGAGGTGGGTGGGTGGGTGGGTGGGTGAGTGGGTGGGGTCTACGTACCTACTACCTACCTACCCACCCGCAATTTTCCATCTCATTTCGACGTACGAAATTCGAATCGATTGTTGGTTTCCGAACTGATAACCGTATTTATTCATTCGGTCGATTAAATCGTTTGAAAAAATAAAATAAAAAATATGAGGGCCGAGGAAATGAAATAGTCGAATGCGGTACCCCGACGGAGCGGCGGCGGGGGGGGGGGCACGAATAGCTTCGAAAAGGGGGCCGTTTTTGGTCGCGGTGGTTGCGGTGGTCGCGGTGGTCGCGGTGGTCGCGCGAAGGCGCGTCCTCCTCCTCCTCCTCCTCCTCCTCCTCTATCGCGTAAGTATTTGATACTTCGGCGGTGGCTGTGCCACATCTCGTAGAGAAGTAGCGAGTGCGTAATCAGCGGCGAGATTAGCCTACTCTCGACTGACTCGCGATTTTAGCGTTGCCGGACGTTAGTACACGAATACGTCGCAGTTTGTCGCGTTGCGGTAATTTGCCGCGGTAAAGGCTCACGCAAATAATAACCGCGAGACGGATAGCAGCCGCGTAAGAAAAAGTAGGCTCTGAGAAAAGCGGAAAACCATATGTTCCAGAAGGCTAGTAACGGCGATACGTACGCGTACGCGTCGTCGTTACCGATGGTTGTATTGAATTTTGCAACGATGTCGTCGACCTAAAGTTTTACACGGTTCGAAATTATTACGTACGTCTTTCAAAATCGAAACTAAAATCGAGTTCACGGAGGTACCGTCCGGCTGATTCGCACCAAAATCAACTGGCCGTATGCCCTCGTCCATATTCGGACAAAAATGCGGCACTAACCAGAAAATGACTTCGATATCGTAATTGTACCCACCTGTCGGTAGATATTATACTACCTAAGTACCGTAGCTATACCGTAATTATTATTAATAGGCACTTGATTACGTACGACTGTCCGTAGGTACTTACTACCTAGCCGCAAGTTATCTTCCGCGTATACGCGTATAACGTTATAACGCAGGTATGGGTAGTCGCTGCGTGGACTGTCTGCGCAGGACTGTCACTATCTGCAGTGTTGGGCAACTGCGCGCCTTATCCACCGGCGAAAGTATCGCAATGTCGGATGCGTGCGTGCGTTTGCGTGCGTACGCGTGCGTACGCGTGCGTCAGCGTTACGATTTACGAACATGAAGTCCACGATCCACGTAGGTATGTATACCTAGCCGCGTATCTAAATAAAAGGTAGCAGCGCAGGTACAGATACGCGACGTATTAACGATATTACGCGGGTACGTACCTGCGCCGAATAACGTGAGCCGAAAAACGATCGTTCGAATATCAAGGCGCCCGTGTAAGTTACAGGGATGCGCTCCGCTAGGCCAGCCAGGCCCAATACCTATACCTATACGTATACCTATACCTATACCTACAGTTAGTGCTGTGTGGTCTAATCCGTGTGGCCTCGTTTTCGGTTGTATTGCGTGTCTTGCGCTCGTACCGAACCGAGTAGCGAAAATGGCAATTAGCAGCCTCCGTCGTCTCGAACCTTTGTCACGCTTCTCGGTTAACCAAATGTACGCACTACCCACGCATAGGCTACCCACCCTCCGATACGTACCGTAATTAGTTAATTACCGCCTCAGATTCGGTTGCGGCTCGTATAATCTGCGGTTGCAGCCTGCGCCACTTTTGATCGCATCGCATCGCATCGCATCGCATCGCATCGCCGACGAAGGCAGCGCGCGACATTTACTTACTACAACTCGTTCCGTCCACCATCTTTAATAAATTACGAATTCTTATTAGCTACCTATGGCTACCTACGACTTCTGAATACAACTTACACTCGACTTTTTTTTCCATAAAACCAACGCAAACGAAAAGTATGTTTGATAAAAAAAAAAAACAAAAAAAACAAAAAGAAAAAAGTAAAAAAAAAGAACAACAAATAATAAGTAATAAATAAATGTAAAACATGCTTCAAACGGATGGATTCGACGTAGGCTACTTCCTGTAAATTATGTAGGTACCCGTTCGTTTCTCTCTCATTCTCTCTTTTCTCTCTCTCTCTCTCGCTCTCGCTCTCGCTCTCGCTCTCTCACTTTAGGCTCTCACGGCAGAACCCATTGGATCGGGACCTAAGTACGTTTGTTTTTCGTTTCATGACCCAAGAAGAACAGCGACACTATTTGCGGAAATTCGCGTAATTACGACGATATGCTACGGGTCAATTATATTACGTAGGATATAATTCTAACCTATATTGATACGTACGTATAGTCTCATTTGGTACAGATATTTGTGCCGAGACGAGGACGAGTCCTATTGATTTCGGTGCGCGTCCTTCTTCCGGTACGTCCGGTACGTCCGGTACGTTCTAATAATATTACGTCGCACGCTACGCACTTTAATGGCCCTAAAACGAGTATCTAAAATAAAAATAAAAACGATCCGCAAATTCGAAACGAATTTTCTCAAATTTTCGCCTTGCCTTATTAACGCAACTCGGATGGCCTGCGCCTTAAGAAGAATGCGTTGATCGCCGCTGAGGGGAGAAAATTCGATCCATCGAAGAGCACGAACGAACCATTATGACGCTCGAGTCTGCACCGAATGTAGGCTGTAGCCGACTGACAAAATTAAGACTAATATAACTATATGTTAGGAGCAAAAACCAAATTCGCTCGTTGCGTTCCGTCGTTCGTTCCGGCTGTTTCTAAATGCTCGGAATACGTGTTCTGAGCTATAGGCTACCACCACAACACGAAATTTATGCTGCGCTATTAGCCTAAATGCGTAGAATGCGTTGTGTTCCGTTTATCGATTCCACAACGCATTCTGCGCATTAAGCCCTCTGTTCACCGTACAAAAAATAACCCTTGAAATGTAGAAAAACGCTTCGAAGATGCATGTTTTTGAGATCTGCCGATGAAAATATAACGCTATTCTAATAAAACTCACGTCGTTCTATTCGTTACACCTTGTTTTCCTCTGGAACAGCATCACATTTTTATCGGCAGATTGCTAAATTCTGTGTCGTGAAAGCGTCTCTCTATAAATTTAGGCGTTATTTTTTCGAGTGTGAGCAGATCTTTACTTTTATTCGCCACAATGCTAACGGTAACGTAGGTACAGAATTCACCAAGAACACGTTGTTGAATTGAGAAATATTCTAAAATGCATTCCGCGCATTTAGGTTAATACCTACCACAACGTAAATTTCATGTTGCGGTATTTGCCCGTAACTCAGAACGCGTTCCGAGCATTTAAAAACAGCCAGAACGCGAATTTTTGTATTTTGGAAATTAACGAACGACTAAACACGTTTTGTGCATTTTTTTCGCTCATCGAGCGAATTCGGTTTTTACTTCTAACAAATACATCAGTCTTAATTTTATCCGACCGATGCTATATATTTAAAATTTTTATTCACACTCGAGTTTTAACGCAAAAATTCTCTTCGGCTCGAAAAGTTGGTCTTTAAAATTTATTAATGTTTTAAAATTTGATGATATAGCAATGTAGCACGCTCTGCTATAAGAGTAAATGCAGGTTAGGTTTCAACTTTTTTCATCCTCCGGCAAGTTTATTCGGTCGTTTTTTATTTTTATTTTTTATCATTTATTACAATTCTTCTTTTTTCCCACGTACTTTTTTTTTATCAGCTTTTACCATTTCAAAATAAAATTAAAGATTTTATTCACCGTTAAAAGTTGTAATATTATACTGTACGATAGAGTGTGGAAAATTTTCAAGGAATGAACTCTTCGAGAAAAAATTTTTTTAAAAGAATAAAGACACGCTCTTGTTATTACCACCATATTATATGGAAGTTGAAAGAAAGCGGAGAAGTCGGAACCCTCTTTTCACAAAAACAACCACAATAAATATAATTATACTCGATTAGAGTCCTAGACTAAGTACATGTTCGACTAGAACTCAAAAAATATCTAAAAATTCAATTGGTAACATATTTTCATTTTGACTTAATTTTATATACGTGTATGTATATATATATATATATATATACACGTATATAAAATTAGGTCAAAATGAAAAAATGGTACCAATTGTTTCCTTTCTCATGAAACGGATAATTATTTTCATCATCCCCGCCACTAACCCTTCCATTAGGTCAATTTAAATACCCCCCCCCCCGGTTTACGAGCAAACTGGGTAAAAGCTGCTCATTATCCCGAAATCAACAGCGCTTTACATCCGAATAGCCTGCACGGACTTGAAATGAGTTGGCTATTGACACGTATTAAACGAATAAAAATTGCTTCGAATAATTACCGTCAACGAACGTGGAGTACCTACCTACCTATACGCCTTTAAAAGTCTACAACAAAATTCTGTCAGCAGCTGATTTGTAGCGATGTACCTATTTTGTTTGCGCTATTTGCAGTGGAATATGACGACGAGTGGGTATATCCTTTGTTTCGGAGTGGGAGTGTTTTTGGTCATTTTTTCACCTCTATTTCGGTACAAATCGTCCGAGGATTATTTGCCGCAGAGGGAGTTGCGAGTGGCGGAGGAGAGTTGGTAGGTATTCATTTTTGCTCCAAGTGCTCGGCCCGAGGTCGGTACCGGCGTCCCCAACCACCACGTATCAATACCCTAACCAATAACCACGCCCCACTCCTGCGCATAATGAATTGAAGTGCAAACGCGCCATATTAAGACGGCGTCACGACGTAGAGCAGTGGCCAGAAATGGCCATCTTTGCACTTGCGGTGGTCGCCTCGTGTACGTCTACCTACCTACCTGCTTGGTGCAACCGAAACTCAAATATTGTGAGCTAGTAAAATGAACGCGTATAAAAAACAAGAAGTTCCAACTGCCGGATGGCGTATTTGGTTTTCAAGTTACGTATGCCTAAGCAGGTACCTAATGTCTGTGGGACGAGGGTGCGAATTGGTTTGCTCTCGACCATCTGCGCCCCGGCGGTGTATCCGAACTGGCGAGAGCGCACGTCAATTCGTCAAACGATAGTTCATATAAACCGACTCTCGAAAGGTAGCGACGGGGGACGAAGTTGGTGAGGAACGAAGTTGGTGAGAAGTTGGTGAGGAACGTTCGTAAAATTTAAGTTGCGTATTTCCGCTCGTCGGATGCCCAGTTGGCAAATGGTGAAAGCCGATGACTTCTATTTTTTGGAAATTGTCATTTTTTTACCGCGCCCCCTAACGACATTAGCCATACCTTTAGGTAGGGACGTCCGGACCGGGGAGAGGGGGGGTTGGAGCGAGTCACTCCCCGCAGCCAAATTAATCAGTCGGCAACCGAATATTCTTGACGAACGAACTGTAACGAATATGTTTGTCATATTTTAATATAGACGTACATATTTCGTTCGCAGAAAAATACGTTTTTCTTACTAAGCAAATTCTTTCCCTAATATGTATTGTCAACTGGCGAAAGTACCGTTACTTCCTGCCAACAACCACTACGCGTTTTCTAACGGACTATTCGAGTACCTGAACATTCTGGTACCCGAATATTCTAGAAATAATTAAATACCTAAATCAGCAAATCCCTACTCTACACACAACACCATAGAAAACCATATACCTTGACCGGTATATAAACTCTGGTTTTCATTAAAATAATGGTATTGTATAGAATTGTAATTGTAATCTTGACACTGCGTAATAGTGTAATATATTTTATTGTAAATAAACTGGTCAGTCGTATACTGTACCTGCAATATTCTTCCAGTCTTAGACTGTGAACGAATACTTGTAAATTTAATATTGTGTTTTAAAAGTAAAGTGATAAAATTTATCGTGTGTTTCAATTTAATTAAAGTTTTTCATTTAGTTAAGGTCCGCAATAGTTGTGGATAGTAAAATTCAATTAGTTAAAATAATTCTCGAATACTATAATATTCCTGTGAATATTATCGTATATCGAAGGAAGTGTAATCGCTCCAAAAGAGGTTGGTTTCCAGTACTAAACCACCTCTTTTGGCCGTTACACGAACTTTAAAAAAAAAAGTTTGTCGGTCCGCTTTCGGTTTTTTTTTTTTTTTTTTTTATTTTTTTTTTTTTTGCGGGCAAATTCAAAAATTTGATCGCCTTACAAAATTCTTCGGCGGGACGTGGCTGCCTTTAGGGTATACTCGGGTCTACGACTCCGGGTCAAAGGACGCTGCCGCGTATCCGCACGACACGATAGTTGTGCGCGTCGTGCAGATCGCACCGAGCAGTTAAATTTTGCGCAATCGTACGCTGCACCCTGCAACACACGCCAAAGGGTGTATCTACACTTGTACACGCGCTGTGCACTGTACCAGGCTGCAAAAGGAAAACGTTGGCGAGAAAGAAAAAGCGTGTACGCGCACGTTGTGCGATATTTGCGCGTCCTTCCGCAAGGGCTCTCGAAAATTCGCAGACAATAAAAAATGGCGCCTGTGCGGCGGCCCGCATTTTGGGAACGTGGAGACGGTGAAAAAGTCGAAAGAGAAGCTTTGTTTCAATACGGCCTCGAGGAATCGCTTCGCCATGCTCGTACGTCGCCCATAAAAACAAAAAGGAAAATAAAAAAACCAACGTAACAAACCCTTCAGATATATGCGTATGACGTACATGTACGGTATAGGACATGTAATAATAGATAACATTATACGAAGTAAGCACCGCACTGGAGTATGCGAGTGCCAGTGCGAGTATAGTCTCTCCCACTACCACCAACTGTATAATGTAGCCTATTTTGTATTTTTTTTTTCCATTTTGTCCCCATCGACGTCTCTAATTCTACCCATAATGTGACACTTTATAGGAGGCGCCAGTCATATTCCACTACCGTGCGGATGTTTTTTTCTCTACGCACCATCGTCTTTATTTTTCTAATTTTTGTCCTTTTCATCTTCATCTTCATTTTTTCCGGACGATCGCAAAAAATGTACGGTTCATTTTCATCGTTTTTTTTCCCGCTCCACTTGGCATTCCAAGTCGAACGTAGTTTTGGTTTTGGCTTCAGTTTTTATAGCACGTAACAGATGTGAGAGGAGACGCGAGAAGGGGGCATATAAGGGCGGACGAAGTAAAAGGAACGGAGACGAAATGGAAACGACGAACGAGATACGGGCCGTCTTTTTCGTGCAAACGGATAAAATTAGAATTTCGAAAAATCGTGTAACCAAATCGCCCCCTCCGCCCAGCATCGCCGGCCCAAAACTCGTACCGACGTTCGAATGACCGGCCATATCCGGCGTACGATGAAGGCCGAGTTAAGGCAGAAATTTTCATCCAGTCGCCCTCACACACTTAATACACGCGTATTTATACAGGGCGGTCGAAGGCTATTTCTTTGCGGTCGCTTCAAATCTTTATAAAACTTTGAAGAAAATGAAGCCGACTATAATCGAATTGCGACGAAATAAAACAGACTACAAAAAAAAAAAAAAAAAGAAAAGAAAAAAGAGAGGTGCCGAAAAGGGTCTATGGTTGTGTTTGTGTTTGTGGTTGTGGTTGCGTTGGCCGAATTCGTATAGGCCTAATGTTACAGCCTGACCGTACACGAGAAATTCCATGAGACGGTCTCCCACTGCATGGACAAGTGGGCATCAAGCACCAATAGCAAATAACTCGATGCTATAGGAACGTACGCGAAAGGGTGCTTCGTGGAATTACGGAATTAACGTTTGCGACTACTTTTTGATTACTTACGTATTACAGCCTATTATTCTTACTGTCTGAAAACCTTTACGGAGTGGGTATACTATCGATAATGACTGAAAATTTGTAGTCAGTTTGATAAAATATCTCGAAAAAATCGAAAAAGCCAAGACATGAACCGTAGGTACGGTACTCGCTTTCGTTGGTGTCTAGTCAAAAAGTTAAATAATGAAAAAATACGATATATTAGGAATTTGTTCAATTTTAAACTTCCCACCATACCTAAAGGCGTAAGATAAATTTATTGCTCTTAAGAAAAAACTAAAAAAAAAAAAATCATCCACCCTACGTAACTTCTCGTTATACCTGAAGGGTAAACCACTCAATTTTACGAATTATTTACGTAATAACCGAGTAGATAATTAATTCATTTACCGGCTTTTACGCTTCTTCGCACGAGTTAATGTAAATATATAGCATTATTATAGGTATTAGCCGATTACATATCCTACCTATTGATTTTGAATGGCCGAGTCTCACGGAAAAACATTAATTTGATGCTCGACTTGAAACGAAAGAAACTTACATTTCAGACTGAAATTATTCGGGAAAATATGCGAAATGGATAGGACTTAAATTTTTGCGAAAAGTGGTCGTCATATAGGTCCACGTCTGAAAGAAGTTCGGTGTCTTATTAGTTCGGTAGTTTGTAGAAAAAATTATAGAAGAAAAACTTTCTGCAGAAAATTTTGTGTTCGTGGTTACGAAAAAACCTACTTACGAAAGGAATAGGGTTAAAGTTTTCACGAAAGCCAGTCGTCGAATAGGACGGTCTGATAGACGTTTGTTACCTATTGGTCAAATAGTTCGCGAGAAAAATGAACAGCAAAAACAAAAAAATGTAGCAGAAAAGCGAGTGAACTGTGTTGCTCGAAGTATCTTTTCCTTATTTACGGCGCAAGAGGTTACGAGTGTCTTTTCCGCATTTCATTAATATAATTGTTATTTTTACCTATACTTTCTCCGTTACAAACGAAAAACGCAAACCACCACCTGCGCTACACGAAGCATGTGGTCAACCGGGGAGGGGGGGGGGAAGGGAGAGGAGGAATCGGTACAGATTCACACCGGACGTGAAACAGAATACGTCTGTGGGTTTGAATTTCGAATTTTTCTCGAGGCAGCCGGTTTGCACCTTACGAAATTCTTGCGTTTCTCTTTTGGAACAGCGTATAATTTGCCTGCAAACGGGGAATTGAAACTGACCTCGTAGAGCAGTCAGAGATGGGGGAGATGAAAATTTTTCGTTTCATTTGAAAAAAACCTAATAAAGCCATTTTTCCATTTTTAATTTATTTTTATTTTCACGTATATAAATAATAATAATAGAACTGTATTACGTACGTAGGTACCTCTGTATGTATGTGCGTATATATCGCTTAAACATTGGGTTCACGGTTCTGAGAAAATTACAAAAGGTAAAGGACTGAAATTTTTAAGAAATGTAGTCCTCGTATCGGACCAGATGCGAAAGAAGTTTGATGTTTATTGGTCCAGTAGTTTCCGAGAAAACGGGAAAACAAAAAATTCTTGGGTATGTGGTTTTTTTTCGATTTTGAAGAAACTACGAAAGAAACCGGACTAAAATTTTCACCAAAGATTTTCCTTAGTATGTTAGTGCAAGTCTGATAAGAGTTTGGTGCATATTTGTTAACTAGTTTCCGAAAATACTGGAGAAGAATAAATTTCTAGAGTAAATTTTTGGTTCACGGATTTGGGAAAAATATCCGAGACGTACGACTAAAATTTTCATGAAACGTAAACTTCATATAGGACCAGGGCAGAAAAAAGTTTGGTGCTTATTGATTAAGTAGTTTTTGAGAAAAGTGAAGAACAAAAAATTCCTTGAAAAATGGTTTTTCCAGAATTTTGAATAAACTACAATAAGGATCGTGTTGAAATTTTGACTATAGATTTTTCTAACCTTATTGCACGTCTAATAGAAGTTTGAATTGATTATTTGTTCGGCAATTTCCGAGGTAATTGAAAATAAAAAATTGCTGGAAAAGTGATTTTTCCAGAATTTTAAGAAAATTACAAAAGAGACCGATTTGAAATGTTCACGATCGATTTTCCTCGCATACGTGCAAGTCTGATAAAAGTTTTATCCTATATTCATTTTATAATTTCCTAGAAAACTGGAAAAGAACTTTTATTCGTGGTTTGAGAAGAAAACTACCGAAGGAATGTGGCTAAAATTTTCGCAACACATAATCTTAATATAAGAACAAGTCTGCCACGAGTTTGGTGCCTATTGTTTTCCTAGTTTCCGAGAATACTGAAACATAAAAAATTCCTGGAAAATTGGTTTTTCCTGGATTTTGATGATATTACGGTAGAGATGCGATTAAAATTTTCACGATACGTTGTCATCGTGTGATTGCAAGTTTGGTTGAAGTTTGGTTGAAGTTCGGTGCCTATCGGTTCAGTAGCTTTCGAGAAACGTTCGATACAAAATAAAAAATTTCTTGAGAGAAGCGAGTTATATTTGTTGCTTAAGGTATCTCTTTCTTATTTTCGGCGCATGGGTTTAAGAGAGGCTTTTCTGCATCGCATTAATTTAGTTTTATGTTATTTATTTTATTTTATTTATTTTTTTATATTGCGTAAGAAAATTAACGAACAAGGTTTTCCATAGCAAAACATTTCTGCGTTAGAGTTTTTCTTTTTTAAATTAAATGCCGAGTTTGTATATTTCCCATAATTACAATACCTATTAGGTACGGTTTTCTTGCAAAGAGTAAATTGGGACAAAAATACGCGTTGGAGTCGGAGTACTATTGACGGTTTTTTTTTCTGTGTTTCTTTCGTCGACTAAACTGATTATTTCTAAAGAAGTAACATAAAAAAAAAAAAGAAGAAGAAAAGAAAATACCAAAAATGATCGCTTTCCCTTTTGTTAGTTTTTTATTTGCGACAATTTGTCCGATAGTCTGAGATCGATATCAGTTGGGCACCTAGTAAAGTAAGGCCGGGCAAGAGTAGGTACGTATTTAGGTTTGACACTCTTTAAATACCGATGCGAGTCATATTTTGAAATTATTTTAATGAAAATATAAAATTTGAGTCTTTAACTGTACCATATCGATTGAAAAACAAGTTTAGACCAATAATTTTTGATATATATGATATTGTTTTTTTAAATGACAAAAATGAAAAGTAGCCAATAATTACGACTCTGGCCCCACGGTGTGAGGCACGAGTACCACTTTCTACGTTTTTTAAAACATCCGTAATTTAAAAACTATCGATCTAAAACATTTTTACGATCGATATGATAGGTAGGTACAGTTAAAGATTTATATTTTAAATTTTCATCGATCAAGTTCGAAATATGACTCGGAATTCAGGTCGGTGTTTGGACAATGCCACAATTTATTCTAACACGTTTTTTTCTATGTAGTTTCTTGAAAAACATATTTACTGTATTTTACTGCACCGATATTACCCGCGTTGATTCGATGTTGAAATAATTTTTTTCAAGTATTGGTTCGTGAAGGTGGAATTTTTTGAATTTTTTACACATTATAATATGATTCGTGATTCCAATCGTTGCACTTTGCACTTGCCGTCAACCGAGTCGTAAAATTCTACAAAAATATGTCCAAACAGCGATTAAAACTGAAATTGGAAATAAAATTGGCCGACTAAAGGCTCTCTCCGATGGATCACTACGGACCCTCTGAAATGCAGCCAACGCGGAGGCTTCGTGTTGCTGTTTGGAAAGAGTTTTGCGACGAGAGTGAGCGGGCTGCGCACGACGTCTACCTACTCTTATTCGAAAGTTATAAAAAAAGTTTTGAACGCGATATAGCCTGGAAAATGAATTCGTGTACCGTAGTAGTAATCTTCTGTACCGAGGGATGGGGATCAATACCGGAGAGCGAATTATATTCTGAAGGTGCAGCCGCCAATTTCCAACGTCCTACTACTACAGGTAGGTAGGTAGGTAGGTAGGTAGGTACCTATGTTTCTCTTGGTCACTCTTTCACTTTCAATTAGCGTAATTAAATCAAAATCGGCGACCGCGGAATACATTCAAACAAGTATGCCGACTGCAGTCTGTAAACAAATGGTTTGCTACTCGAATGAGCGAATATTTTTGAAGCAAGTATATATGAGTTATACATCGTTTTAGGCTCGTCAAAAGGTCAGAAGGTTGCTGGATCGATGTTAACGTCTACGGGAAACCATTCCAAGCAATTTTCAGCGTTATTAGCTTTTGAAATGTATTCGTTACAAAAATTTGAGACGACGTGGAGGCGCCAACAGGAGTTTTGGCGAGTTTTTCAGGATGTAAGCGGGTGATGTGACTTGGGTACCTCGGAATTTTGAGTCGGCAGTTCCATTTGAGGCGGCGTAGTAAAACTGTTTTTTTTTTTTTTTTTTTTTTTTTCATTATCTCAAAACCACTTTCGGTGGAATCCTTAAATAGGCTATCCATTCGTTTCGTGTTTGACGTAGCAGAAGACTAATTATTTTCACTCGTTCGTTTATAAATAGAGTCTATATTGGTTAAAGTTTAATAAAAACAAAAAACTGGTTGCGTTGGCTGAAGGCGTAATTTATGGCATAAAGCGAATGATTTGAATGTTTGAACGAATGCGAGGAGAGGTTAAGAAGGTGACGATTGTTTGGAGCGATTATTGTAACTGAAGCTTGAGACTCGAGAATAACCTGCGGGCAAAGCTTCTCATCAGCAACACGATGTCGCGGTCTCTCATTCATGACAAAACTACATCAGCGTCTTCCTGCTGCGAGAAAAGGGTCTCGACGTTTAACCGAAGTTTTGCACCCATTTTATCCGAAATTCGAGGTTAGGAACGTCGAAAAATTACGGTTATTTTCATTATCCGTTTAACTTGTTATCGACGAATTGCGGCCAGATAACTTATTTCATAACTACGTTTTACACGAAATTTCATTGAAAATTTCCCAAAGTACGGCTACGAAGAACGACGCTGGTATAATTTTATTGTATTTTGTTTGGTTTTTCGTTTACCATACAGCGTACGACTTTAATAATAACACGGTTAGAAACGACGTCTTTGGAAAACTCAATTTGCAACATGGCTGCCTACGTGTTGGAAATAATTTTTTTTTCAGCCAACATGCTCGAAAAACTCGACCAGTTACCTGCCAGCGCGAGGGAGAGGCCTATCGAGTTCTCATATTTTTGGGAATCATCGTTAGGTAGGTAGGTACACACATAACATACTGATAAATTATCTACGTTTCGCTGAAAAAAGACATATCGCGCCTGCGGCGGAGGAAAAAAGAAAAGAAAAGAAAAGAAAAGAAAAGAAAAGAAAAGAAAAGAAAAGAAAAGAAAAGTAATCGAAAGCATACGCGAAAGAGGAAAAGGAAAAATGTGCCAGGGAGTAAATTCCATTTGCGGTAGTTTTGCAACCCCTCGTTTTCATTCTTCGGTATTTTTCATTTTAACCATCACCGCATACTATAGGCTTGGCATTCCAACTTATGGTAAATGCTGGAAAGCTATAACCTTTATATTTATACAAGAAAGTCGACTTTTCTCGTATAGGCTATATATGTATATATATATATATTTTTTTTTTTTTTTTTTTTCACTCTCCTTCGTTTTTCTTCCGTCCTTTTTTCGGTGTCTTCGTCACCCTCTCGGCCTCCTTTTCTTTTAACTTTATAATATGGCAACAATTTGAAAAGATATTGCGTATACTCGACGTGATTTATTTCGTTAATAAATAGTCCGCATTGAAATTCTTGACAAAAGACGCTTATTTTCAGACCGTACCTCTAATATCGTCGTCCAGGAAATTCAATTTTTTTCTCTCCGACTTGAAACTTTTTTTTTTTATGTGTTTTGTGTTTCCTCTCTCACAATTGGCGATAATAGCTGCGGCAATAAATTGTCGCCCAATTCGCCGATGCGATAACCGAAAAATACAGATCTTAATTATTTATACAATAAGGTGTAAATGGCGGACGTGCAGGGTTTTCGCGGCTTTAGATAATAACTTGCGCAAGCTGCGGACAGGCCGTGCGTCCAGTTTATACAAATTACGCCGAAAATCAAAAATTTATTAGAAATTTCGATTCAGCGGGCGTTATCTACGTAGGTATTTACTCTGTTCTATACGTAGGTAGGTATATCTAATACGCTATAAGGGTTTTTTTGTTCGAAGAACCCGTCCATTATGGGTGGACGGATTCATACAAAAGAGGTCTTAAATTAAAGAGGCTGATGTGGAAATGAGCCGGGACTCATCAGAAGGGCTAAAACCCTTCGGAATCGGAAATATATTTAATATTCTGAGGCATCTATCGGAAATGGGTGGGTGAATCGAACTGTACGAACGAGGTGTTAAATTACATTTATCGCCCTCGATAAATATTACGACGTAACAAAATCATCAAAATCCAAATCAGAAATGAGAAATAAATATTCGATATCTACGCTAAGATACCAGTTAAACGTTTGAAAATGAAATTTTTTTAAATGAGGGTTAGGTTTAAAAGGTTTGCCAGAAGATGCGTTACTCTACGACCCAACAGAGCTCTATTATAGCTCTCAGTTTGAACAATTTTCACTTCTAAGAACTGAAGATACAACCCTAAAGGAGAACTAGGAACCACATTTCAAAAGAACAGGTCCGGATCAAAAACTTTCAGAGTAATCTACAAACTTAATTTGCCGCTCTCAGTTTTTGGTGTTTTTACTTTTCTTAACTGATAATACAACTTTTAAGGAGAACTGAGAGCTAACTTTCAACAGACCAGGTGCTTAACTGCAACATTCAGCAAAACAGTTTGAATTTGATTATAGCTCTTTTTTTTTTTTTTCTTTTCTTTTTGAGTTTTCACAACCTGACGATACGGCATAGAACTTAGAACTCGTTTTTTTAAATTTCCGGTGAAAACTTTATAACTTGGTTGCTTACAGCTTCCAGTTTTTCAAGTTTTCACTTTTCAGAACTAACAGCGGAACTTTTAAAACTTCGAATGAAAACTCTGCGACTTCGATTACGGTTCCGTAGGGACGTTCCGAAACCTCCTTATCCGGAGGGTTATCAATTTGAAAAAAATTGCCGACTGGTGGTAATTTTTACCCAGTTTGCTATCAAACGGGATGTTAAAATCGATCTCCCAAAAACGTTGGTGGCGAAGATGATGAAAATTATCCGTTTCGCGAAAGCAGAAAACGGTTGGTGCCATTTTTCCACTTTGGCCGAATTTTGTTTCATATGTACCCGCATGTTGGTAGAGTAGGTATAATTATTATATACCTATTGGCCAAAAATTTGTGTTCGCAGCTTGGAGAAAACAACAGCGGGAATAAGAGTGAAATTTTCGGGAATGGTAGCTACGGTAGCCATTGCATCGGATCAATCCGTTAATAATTTGGTGGCTATTGCTTAAGTAGTTTGCGAAAAAAAGGGGAGAGTAAACATTCTTGTAAAAGCGGTTTTTCCACGATTTTAAGAAAACTAGAAAAAATATCGGGCCGAAATGTTTTACGAGATACACCCAGTCTTCGTATAATCTCGAGATTAATAGAAAATTTGTATTCATTATTCAAGTAGTTTTCGAGAAAACTTGAGAAGAAAAAGTTGCCGGAGAAAATATTTTGATCACGTTTTTGAGACAACTACAAGAGGAATTGAGCCGAAGTTTTCAGAAAATGTTGTCTTCGTGTAGGACCAGGCCTGGTAGGAGTTCAATGTCGAATGATTTACAAACCTTTGGGGGGTGGACGAGCTCCTACCCCTCCTTTTGAAACGCTCCTCGTCGTAACAGCCAACGATGAAAAGTCGGCCCGGAAAGAACGTTTTACTTGGGATACGCATTCTGCCGACAGTTCAATTTTGTGGCTAACCTTAAACACAACGGATACAAAGTGTCTCGTGTCAAATCTTGAATCTCGATGGTAGTTGATAATTTAACGACGATATCGGTTTCTATTTTTAAATCGGAATTTTTATATTCGTACGTGTATTACCTTATGGTTCGTTAGGTTTGGTACAGTCATCGGTTATTCAGTCACGACGAATGTCCAGAACACCTACGGCTGGTGACAAATTGGTTTGGAATGATGTGCATCGACCACCATTTTCGTTGTTGGATAGCATGTTGGGGCACTGTTCACATTCTTTACCGTGACACGTGTCTAACGCTCCGGCTCTGCATGCGGAGTGTCGCGGATTCGTATCCCCACGAAAGGCCTAACGTCGTTTCTTTTTTCGTATTTAATTTAAGAAAAAAAGATTCAGAAAAATGTCGATCGTTTTATCGGCGTGTGGATGGGTGAAGCGGATTGTATAAAAAAATGAAACAAGATGAAACAAACGAAACGAAGACAAAAAAAGGAGATCCTATAATCGTATGTTATCTGTACGTAACAGAATTATGAAAAACCACATTTGCGTAATGCTAGTAGTGTATCCAAAATTCATTTGCCACCGACCATAGGTATAGTTGTTGTAGATATTCGTCTCGTTATGTGGGCCGTTAACGGAAATTATAGTTTTCGTTTGTTCGTTGTTCGTTGTTTTTTGTTGTTTTTTTTTTTGCGGATACTCGCTTATAAATTTTTATTTTTATTTTATTATTTCAATGTGGCCGTAAGTTTTTCATTCGCCGCATTACCGCAGCCGAGCAAAGCTCGATGAACAGAAAGTACCGTCTATACGCGAACAATACCTACGTTACGCAAAATGTTGCGAATGCCCGCACATAGCGGGCACTCGCATTTACTAAATTCATTTTGGCTAAAAGGTTGTTAATTTTGAGGCACGGTTCGGCTAAGAGACCCAAAATGCACCTAAAGTGCCGTCTCTCCGCAACAATTTAAAAAATATGTTCCGTTAAGATTTACGCGCGAAGATGTGTTCGGGGGGGAGAGAATGATGGGCACTCCAGCTGGTCATTCGCGCCAATGACCAATTCACGTCATTACCACGACTTTTTCGGATAGTCGCAAAGTTTGGTACTACGAATATTTTCAGTCGCGGTACCTCGAAGACCGCCACAGCTAATGATTCCGGACGGTATTTCCGGCATCGATATTTTTGTGACCATCTGCGGGTTTTATATAGTTCGAGAATGGTTAATTTTCGACCGATAGCCCCGAAACTCGCAAAAATGTACGATATTAAATGAGGGGCTTGGAGTCAAAAGGTGGAAACATCCATATTTGGCAAAAATGAGGTAAACACGGTTTTAGATACTACAAATCACGCTACATCACGTGAGCATATCAGTTTGTAGCCATTTCCATTCCTTCATGCCTAAAAATCACGTCAAAGTATACCCTTGGAGTCAAAACTTACATCATCCAATGGATTGTGTTCGGTTCGGCACCGAGGCTAATTTCACCTCGAATTGCGGTACTGATAAGAGGCGCCCGTTGATGTCTAACAACGTTCTGCTTTCAAAGTTCGCTGTTTTATCACTGTGTTATCGTTATTTTTACGATTGTCATGTTTCAGATTATTTACATTAATTTTTCAGCTATTCTGTTTCTATGCTACCTTTAAATTTTCGTAATAAAGCAGGTAATTTTTGTGAATCCATTATTATTGTGCTCCGATATTCTTTTTCAACATTGGTTGTGTCATTCGTATGCATTAGAGTCGATTTTACAATATCATAAGTGATTAAAGTGACAGAAAAACATAAAAAAGTGCTACCTTGGAGTCTAAACTGACAACATCCATGTTTAAAAGTGGTAAATCTTTGCGCATGTGCGCTGAATCGTTGAAATTTCGATGTAACTCGTGTATTGGGTCACCCTCCCACCATTTAAAACTATTACCGAGCATTCACAGTCATCCGCTTAGTCTGTGGCAGTTTTTCGCCGATTCTGAAAAAACAGTATTTTGGATGTTTCCACCTTTGACTCCAAGCCCCTCAAATATGGTCGCTATTGGAAAATAGCGCCAATTTTGGAAGTGACGACCGGAACGGTATTTCTGCGGCGTCCGATGTAAAGCGTAACGTTCGCCTCTAAAATACGTAACCGCGTATCACACGCGATGACCGGGTCCAAGTAATTCGACGCCGCGACCGTTAGGTATATTTTATTATCGACCTATCGACGCTGCTGCTTAATTCGTTGTCGATGTTCATTTTGATTGGCCGCATTTTGAAAACGTACGTTTCCCAGTGAAGCGGCAGCCGCTTCACCTTTTTCTCCTCATTTGTTTTTGGTCTGTGGTAGCCAAGTCGCGATTTCGATTTTGGTCTCGCAAAAAGTGCGTGCGACAGCAAGTTTACTCGTCGCTATTGCCGCACCACGCCCCACTCGCTGGACGACATCGTATTCCGGGGGTACAACTCTTCTGTCAGCTCTCTCTCTCTCTCTCTCTCACTTCTCCCTCGCTCGTGTAATACCTAGTGCGAAATTCCGTTCACCAAAACAAAACAAAACAAAAAAAAAGAGCTCTACAGCCGCCGGTCTGCGGGGCGTACAATGCGTATAGGGTGTCCGTTGGGAGGGGGAGGTGGGAGGGTGGGGGCGTGCATAGCGGACATAATACGTAGTGTATAGGTGCAAACGTATCGTAAATATGTCGCCAATTCGCAAATCGCCGACATATGTTCGCATTAATTTGATGGGTATCGTAAATACAAAGACGGCCGACAGGTAGGGGGGGTGTAGTTGTCGGCTTCAGGTAGAGGTACGCGTCGGCTACCTACGACGTCAGAGGCAGATACAACCAGCCGTTGTCGGTTCTGCGTGCGATTCTGCGCGAGAAACGAGATCTTGTGACGCGCTACGTCGTCCAGCGCCGAAGATACGGCTGTGGATTTTATCGATACGCTGTGCGGTGCCTACGGCTAAAGGGATGCGCGTGCGAGCTGACGAACGGCACCTCGCAGCCGAAAGCTTTCCAACCGGCACCTTCGTTACTCGGCAAAAAATGCGATCGTAAATAAAGTAATAACCGTTAAGACGAATGTCACGAAACGTGCGCAGCTATTTGAATGCGCAGAACGTGTATAGGGAGGGTGCTCTTTCGTAGCCACAGGTGGGTATAATAATACGCGGATAGGTACGGCGGCAGGCAGGCAGGCAGGCAGGCAGGCAGGCAGGCAGGCAGGCAGGCAGGCAGGCGGGCAGGCGCCCATTGGACCGGATGATGACTGCGACGGGCGGCGCAACTTGCGCTGATGACCGGCTACGGTCAGCCAACTTGCGGCCAGGCGTACCGACCGGTGGCCGGCTGTCAAACGCAGCGCGCTGCTGCTGCCGACCAACCGCCGGCCAAGTGAGCGCGTACATTATTTGAAGACCATCGCGAGTATAGGCGTGTGCGCAGGTACACGGTTGCCGACAGCGCAAATACGCCGACACGGTCGAACAGATATTCGTGCCGCCGGCCGGCGACCGCCAGCAGCGCAGCCAACGCTGCCGCATCCGGCTGACTGGGCAACGGGCCTACCGCCTCCGTCTTCCACCTCCATTCGCGACCGGCGGATCGAAAGTTGGCGCGAAATTTTTCCGGCTCTCTCGAATTTGTTTTCAGCTTTTGCGAAATTGTGGCCGCGGCGGTAGGTACGCTCGGGGGCACCCGCGACCAAATACCAACGGCCATCCGTCGATGCCGAATCGGCGGCCCACCCACCCTTTTGTCCACCGCTGCGAGTCCCTAACGGGCGTTGCCCTTTCGCGGTTGGCTGCACGTTTGCGCGCGTCCGTCCTCGCCGGCGGAGCGTCGCAATCGTATCGCAAGAAGTCGGAGGACGCGTGCCAGACGAAATACGGCCCCGCCTTTGCGACGAAGTACGCCCTTTCCTACGGGTCGCTACAATTTTCGTCTCATTCTCATCTACGAAAGTCGGGTGTTTGTTGCCGTTTCCGAATTCTCAGTTACCTACTGGGGGTACATTTTGTTCGATCGTTTAATTCGATTATTTGAAAAAACGAAAATAATTCTGGTCGTTGTTAATGGGGCCCGAAATACGGGCGAACGAACTTGAATTCGGTACCGAAACGATGGGCGATGGGCGATGGGCGCGTAACCGCTTCAAAAGTGGTGCCGTTTTTCGTAGCACCTTTTAGAGGGGCGCATACCTACTCCGTGTCGTCAGCACGCATAGTGCACCCCTGCCCCCCCAGCACCCCGTTTCACAACGGTGGATCGAGAGCGCAATTACGTCATTGCGTGGGAGGCGGACATTCGTCGGTGGCGACGCCTGTTTGGGGCGAGTGTAACGAGAAAACTAATTTTCAAACTTTTTCTGCCCAGTTGTTGCGCCTTTGTCGATACTTTCGCCTCGTTTTTGTTTCGTCTCGAATCGAAAATGCGTGACGGCCGGCACGGTTTGCGCCTACTGCCGCCTCTTCAAGACGGCGCCGCTGTTCGCCAGTGGCGGCCAAACACTCGTTGACGGGCGCGAAACGTTCGGCTGGAAATGGAGGAGGCGCAGTGTCGGGCACGATGAACCTACGGACGGGTGTTTACTGCGACGCAGATACGCGTAGTGCGCATATTAAGGCCTATGGCCTGCAGCCCGTCCGCACGCACGCGTATCATCCAACGTGGTGCGCCTGCAGGTAGTCAGATACCCACCGGTGTGCGTGCGTGCGTGCGTGCGTGCGTGCGCTCGTGCGCTCGTGCGCGCCTACCTACACACAAGGCCGTGCAGTTCGTACTAGGCGGTCTGCGTAGCTGCTGCAGCTACACACGAGGAGGCCTATACGAGCCATCGATCGAGTTCCGAGAATTTGATTTTTGTGCTCTATGCTGGTGTCACTTCCCCACCCCTTCCCCCTGTCCGACCTCTTACCGCTTTTCCCTCCGCAACTTAACAGTCCGCTCGTTCGTTTCGTTCGTTTCGTTCGTTTCGTTCGTTTCGTTTTTCAAATGTAATTTATTGGTTTCGGCGCCGTCCAGACGCCATTTTGACGAGTTCGACAACATTTCATGCGCTTGTCAGATGATAATAATTACTAAACTTCGAGATCGTTAACAACAATATCGCGAATACACTTTTTTCTTCTAATATTTTATTTCATCGTTTACTTACCTATTTATTTGTTCGTTTTTTTTTTTTTCTTCTTTTCTGGCGGTCGACCGACTGTAACCACTGATCGAGTCGTCGTACACGCATACATACCTACGTAGGTAGGCACATACCTGCCTACGTATCTGCACGTACCTCTACCACCAAGTCTGCCGCCTCTACGCTTATATTATTCTGTTGTCAACGACGTTGTCGTCGTCGTCGTCGTCGTCGTCGTCGTTGCTTTCCCTCCGCTTCTCGGTTTGGACATCGCGCTCCGAATATTGATGTGCCCGCGTTTCGTGCGATTATTATTCGCCCATCGACAGTCGGTAATTTTTTTAGTAGGTTTTCCATTCAAAATCTACTTTTTAAAACGACGGTTTCGTGGAACGATGAGCGTTTGTAGGCAAGTAGCTACGATTTTGGGGACGTCACCGTTACCGTTACCGTTACCGTTACCGTTACCGTTACCGTGACCGTGACCGTGACCGTGACCGTTACTTACCTTACTCGTCCCCGACGGCCGCGGAAGATGTTTTTCTTCATTTCACAGCCTCGTGGTCTTAACAAACGAAAACCGTTCGATTCATACCTATAATAAACATCCAGTTCAATCGAGTAGGTAGCTACGTCAGTTACCTATCACAAATTATAAATGGGTTATGACTCGTGAGTACGACAGTACTGGACCGTTATTATGCGTCATCCGGCGCTTCCTAAAATTGCGATTTTTAATTAAGCCGATAGGTTAAATATTTGGCGAATTTTTAATTGTCTTTCGTTAAAATTAATTTTCTACGCTGGCTTCTCAATTCACGGATAGTACGGGACACTGCGAATGATGTACGTATTAAGAGCGAATCTGTTCGGCGTTCGTATGTATCTGTTGAAACTGATGGAAAGATACTGACAGAAACGGTGACAAGTAAGAATGAAATTTTTAGGTCAACGTGTTTTTTACACTTTGATTACACCTACCTGGGTAGGGATATACAAGTGGTAAATATCATCGAATGACATTTCTCTTGGTTTACCATTAGGTTCACCCTCGCCAATACGGATAGTTTCAAAGGGGTGAATGTTGCACCTCTTATACATCCATACGTAAATATGCAAGTAGGTATAGGTATACATCCTCTAATGAGAAAAGCACATTCACTAACCGAGCAGTGCAACTACATTGGCACGAGCGAACGAGAAGAAATTTACCCGCATCATACACGTATTACCGTAGGCCTAAAGCTTTTAAATGAGGTTAGGTAACGATGAAAATGCTCGTTAATTAATTTTGTTTGGTGACGAGGGAGGCAATAAAATATGGAGAAACGCTTTTATCGGGATAAGTAGTAAGGTAATCCCCTTTCTATACGCTTTTATTCGACTCACTCAGTTCGTTGAAGTACACCGGATGACCAACTTCAGCGCTGCTTTCACGTGTTGCGACACACGCGCGCCTACACACGTATCCGTTTTTGTCGGTTGATTTTTTTCAATTTTTCTTCGTTTCTGTCTCGCAAAAAAAGGTGAGAAATTTCATTTTTTCTTTCGCCCTTATCTTCTTCTTCAAATTATAAAAGCGTATTTTTTAAAAACTCGTTTTTAACCGAACCTATTTCTTTCGTAACTCGAAGAAAATTTTACCCCCAAAAAATCAAATTCGTGTATACGTACCTATATACGTAATTATATATTCTACTGGCTATTCGCGGGGTCAGCTTTGCTAACAGATGCTGAAGACCTTTGACCGTAACCTCGAGTTAATTTTTCATTAAACTAAGGGCCTGTTTTTAAACCGAAGTGAAGTTACCGAAAAATATATTTTATCTGTGAAATGTGTCTCGTGTGCAACAAACTGGTACAAAGGTGTGAAAAAAACTTGGGTTAGCTCAGAAATATAGCTGAGAAACCTATATTTTCTGCGAGTTATAAACTGACCCTTGGTGTTCGCAGGCACGGCACCGGTGTCAACTACGAATGCCAGCCACATAGTAGTTACTCGCAGTAGCCAGTAAATGTACACATGTTATTCGATAATATTGGGCAAAGGACAATCACAGATACCGATAGACCTCGCACAGAACAGAACAAAGACACATCCGGGAATATTCTGTCAGTCGCAGGCCCTAGTTACATCTACGAACTCAATTTTTCTGAAATTGTCGTTTCATCGTTTAATAATTGGCTACATGACCTCGAATAATATTTATTAAACTGATAAACTATTGTAATCCGTCTACCAAGAATTGAACATTTTTGAAGTAAAACTCTTTGAATTCCACAAAATCACAAATTTGTTTGTGGACGCGCGTATTTGAAGGCATTCAACACACACACACACACACACACACACAACCAAAATAACAAAAAAATGGGATTTAGGGGACCTTGTACAAAGTTTCACTTCTACCGAATGACCCATAATATGACGCACTTATTTTATTTTTATCGCAGTTATAATTGTATTTGAATATTAATGTAGGAAATCGGATAGATATTCTTTTTCACACTCAGTTTTCAAATTACCTACCCAGTATCGAAGTGAAAGATAATTAAAAAAAAAAAAAAAGTCCGAGTCCCAGTGGGGACTCTCGAAGGTTTGGTGTGTAAACGTAATAATGTGGTTGTGAGTTCACGCCTCATGCACGTACACAATTGCACCCCTACACGGCAAAAGTTACAATATTGTAACTTGTAAGATGCACAAGTTGCGATTGTAATTGATGTAATTTTCAATATGGCGATCCTCCATTCGTGAAATAAAACACAATTATTTAGGAGCTAATAAATAATATAATTACAGCGCTATTCAAAAACATAATAAATAAAAGCACCAAACGAATATAATTAAAATGCCCTCTCTAACTCTCAAATCACCGACGCGCGAAGATAACTCAACTACTACGATTGCATCATATGCGATCGACCAATAATTTTAAGACAGTGTTACCAATGTCAGAAACAAACATGGACGACTATGTTTTCCAACACTCCCCCCTCATACATGGTTGATTCTGATTGGTAAATAATAACAAGATTTACAAAAAAAAAAATATATGCATCAATTAACAAAACAAGGGACAACATAAAATACATATTAGTACATAAACAAAATGAATTCACGAATTAATTATCATTGGATGATGATCATAACAAATAAAAGAAAACTTATTACTAAAAAAAAAAACTTATAATCTATTGGCTTGCTGTCAAAAGAAAAATGTTGTATGAACGAATCAAAAATATGGATATGGCCGTAAGTCCCGCCTCTCTAATGCTGTGTAGTAAAACCTGTAATTAAACTCAAATTATTATGTGTTCATACAAAGAAAAAATTCATACATTTTAACCTTAATAAACATGTATGTATACATGTATTTTATTTATAAATATTTAGGATTTTATCGCGTAGTTCTATATGTGGTTGAGCAGGTAAAGTTTTTGTCATAATGTCTGCTAATTGCAATTTGGTTTTAATCCAGGATATTTTAATGAAATCATTTTTGTCACATTCCCGAACGTAATCCCAGTTTTTAACTGTTACATGACTTAACTTTGGATTAACATCTTTCTTTGCACAGTCTATAGCAACCTTATTGTCACACCAAATTTGTATTGGATAATATGATTTCATTAAAACGTTTTCTAATATTTTATTAATTGCAATGACCTCTTGACAACCTTCTGACATGCTGATGAATTCAGCTTCACAGGTTGACAATGCGACAAAGTTTTGTTTATGACTTTGCCAAGCAATCGTGTCTCCAAACAATTTTAGTATATAACCACTTGTGGAATGTGAGTTTTCATTATCACTGAAACTTGCATCCGTGTATCCTTCAAAATTCTCACCCTGCGCTCTAAATATTAACCCTAAATTTTCAGTACCTCTCAAATAACGGAAAACGCGCGTTTTACTGCTATCCAATCTTCCTCTGTTGGATTCATTTGTTTGCGACTTAAAATATTAATTGCGTAACTTATGTCCGGTCTTGTGGCCCCTGCTAAATATAACAAACTCCCTATAGCCTCACGATAGTTAACTTCCGAATCTCTATCTCTATTAATATTTGATTTAACTCGATTACCTTTAGTTACCATGGGTGTAAAATGTTGCTTGCAGTCTGTCATATTAAATTTCTTTAACATATTTTTTATATATTGTTTCTGTGTAATATACATAATTTTTGTCTTTTTCATTTCTCTCAATTTCCATTCCTAGGAACAGTTTTGGCTCACATTTCAAAAGATTTATTTAACTGATTTTTAATATCTATGAGTTTATTGTCATCATTACTTGAAATAAGCATGTCATCTACATATAATACTAATATGGCTATTTTATTTCCCTAATTCCAAAAGAATACACAAGGTTCATCTTTACACGGTATAAAACCCAGATTTGCTAACACGGCTGTAAACTTTTTATTCCATCTATTTGAACTAATTTTTAAACCATACGTCGCTCTATCTAATTTACATATTTTTCTTATTCTAAAGTCTTTTGAACACTATTCCTTCTGGAATCTCCATATATATATCATTTTCTAGGGTTCCATTCAAAAATGCAGTTTTGACATCTAGCTGTATGGTTTTGAGCCCTTATTTATTAATAATGGCTAATATCGTCCTTACACTAGGTAGTCTTGATACTGGAGCATATGTTTCTCTCAAATCATATACATTTTTATCTTAAGATCCTCTGATCACGAGCCTTGCCTTGTATTTAATGCCTTCTTTCCCCAACTTTTTTTTTAAACAACCATCTAGAATCAATAATGTTATAATTTGGTTTACGATGTACATAATGCCAGACTGAATTTTTAGATAATGATTTTAGTTCATCGTTTATTGCTTCTCTCCATGATTGTTTATCTTTTCCTTCAACCGCCTCTGTTAACGTTATCTGATCTTTGTTAACCCTAGCAAATGTTTGATATTTTGCTTCATCTTCTCTCTCATCATGTATTAATAGTCCTTCACTTTCAAAAGGTTCAAAAATAATTTTAGAATTGATTTCTCTATCCGGGATGTAATTTATAAAACTGCAATCTTTGATTAATTTTGAGTTTTGTCTCGTAATACGTTTTTCAACATGTTGCTTATTATCTACCTTTATATCTTGATTAATTTGTTCCAATGTTCTAACGTTGTCTTCTACGTTTCGCTCTCTTTTTCTTGCAATCCTTTCTCTAGTCTCTCTTAAACCCATATCTTGTTTATCTATCAAACTCTCTTTTTTCTTATCAATTTTTATGTTATTCTCACCTTAGAACATGTTTTCATCATCAATATTTTCAGCAGTCCATAAATCCTTATATACAATTTTTTCACGAAATCTTATATGTCTTGACTCATAGAATTTATTTGTTGCTGGATGATACAATAAATACCCACTTGCTAAATATCCTACTAAAACTGTTCTCAACGCTTTCTTTGTATATTTTCCCTTATCATTTGGTCGTGGTACTTTCATATAAGCTAAGCATCCAAAACGTCTTATTTGTTCTGTATGACAAGAAATATGCGGGTCAAACTTTTTGAGTGGGATCTCAAAATTATTAAACCTATGCGGCATTTGGTTATATATAAAGACTGCCGCTCTCATAGAAATATCCCAAAAACGATGAGGCAATCCTAAATCAAATAATAAAGCTCTAATTTTACTTTGTAACGTTCTGTTAAAACGTTCTGCGACACCATTGTGTTCCGGAGTATCCGGAGGGGCCGCTTGTCTTTCGATCTTCTCTCTTTGTAGATATAGCTCTGTATATCCTCCCATAAATTCTGTTCCCTGGTCCGATCTAAAATAGCAAACTTTTTCATCTTTACCTAACATGTTTCTTGTACTATTAATAAATTTTTCTAAATAATACCCGGTTTCATCCTTTGTTTCCATCCCATATGCCATGTCTAGTCTAGAATAATCATCTATGAATACATACTGCTATAAACCTGTTTTTGCCTGGTACTGTAATAGGTTTGATTGGTCCCATTAGGTCACTATGTATCATTTGTAAAGGTTTTATGGCTATAGTACGTGTTTGTGCAAATGGAAGTTTAGTCATTTTCGATAGCATACAAATATCATACTTACTTATGGTCTCATCAAATTTAATTCCTTTTAACAAACTTTCTCTCTTTTGTAATTCTAATAAATAATTTAATGACGCATGTCCTAATCTTCGGTGCCACAACATACCTTCCGATTCACCACTTACTTTCTTCATGAAGTCATTTTCTTTTACGATATCTAACACATCTTCCTCTATATCTACCAACGATGTGTCACTCACACTTATTAATTTATTTGTGGCTGATGGGCGATCGAATTCTAATGCGTGTTTATTAATGTTTGGGCTTATCTCTCTAATTGTATTCTCATCCATATTTATTGTAACATTTTTGTTCCTCTCCAATGTCTCTTTATCTAAATTATTGGTGTCTACTACTCCTCCCAAGTCCAAAGTCTTTTCATTATGGTTTATTTTACTCGAGTCTCCTGTTTCTAAAATATTATTATCACAACTACTCAAATTTATGAGACTATTTCGTGTCAGGTCATATTTGTCTCCGACTTGTAACTGTGCTAACTCTAAAATAAATATCTAAACTGGGTTAGAAAAAAAACCTTTTAGTAGAACTTCATTATTCTTATTTGAATCATAAATGATCATCTCGTTTTTATTCATTTTAATCGTGTATCCTATATCTGTGAATTTTTGTAACGCTAATAAATTTTCAGAAACATCGGGAGAATATTTAGCATCCTTTAATACTATACATGCTTGACTTTCTGTATGTGATTCAACACAGACGTCTCCTTTACCTTTAATTCTTAAATCTGCACTTTCTGCCCTGTTCGCACTTCTAATTGACTCATCTAAACACTGTATTTTAACCAAAGCATTTTTATCTTTGATCATATGCTCAGATGCACCTGAATCTCCTATTAAAGAAATGTATAAACTATTATGATAACCACTGTGCTTACCTCCTTGATGTCCTCCTGTTATGAAACAACCACCTGCCAAATTATTGTCATCATCCTCATCTGGCAATTCAAAGTATCTTTTACAAGGGTCATATGTGAAGAAAGTCCCTTCCTGCATCGCCATTTTAGTTGACACTTTAAGTATTTTAATTCCCTGTTTCCTCTGTTTGTTTGCAAATTTCTTTGCGACTTCTTGTCCTTCAAAAAATATTTCTGCATCACGTGAGTCTGCATGAATCCACCATTGTCCATCACGATATACATGATGCACCTTTTGTTCACCATACATAGGATTCCATGGCGCTACTGACATATTATGGTATGAGAAAACTAAATTCGATTGACTCGTACCTTCTTTCTTAGTTTCCTTTTATAACATCTCTCTAGAACCAACACCCGTATGAGAAGTTCGATTTGAATCATTTCTGATATAATTTTGATTATTATTATTGTTATTATTATACCAACGTGGAAAGGATTTACCTCGTGTTTTATTATCTTGATTATTTTTACACTTTCTCTCAAATTTACCACTTCTAAAATTCTTCATTCCCTTTTTAAACAAATTTCTAACATACCTTTTCTGATTTTGGAACCGTATATCATTCCCCTTTTGTCTTTTGTTAGATGATTGGTAATACGCATCTTGCGGTCGTTTCCATCCTCTATTACCTGCTTTTCGATTCTGTTGAGCATTACAATTCTCCGCTTTGTGTGCAGCGTATGTTCTGCATTTGTAACAGAAAACCAAACCAGGTGGCGCAGGACATTGATTTGCAAGGTGACCGAGGTTACCACAATTGTAACATCGCTCATTATTGTCTTTACCAACCACCATAATACTTTTCTTTTCTTGAGCCTGTAATAATGGTTTATTTTCAGCCTCATATTGCTGTACATACCTTCTCAGTTCATCAAACGTAAAACCATCTCCTACACCTTTAGCTCTGTCCCAATAAGTGGCCTCCTTGACTGATGGAATGACTTTGGCTATTATTTGATAGTATGCATCTCTTTTGTCAGACTCCTGCATACGATTTCCACTTACTATCTCAAATTTTCTAATCAACTCATCAAATGTCAGATTGAAATCATGACATGAATCTACCCCATAATTAAATTTTAGATTGCGGGTTTGTTCCCTAACTGACACTGTAGTATCATTAATTTCATTTCGTTTTAATAATTGTAACTTATCCAGCATTCTAATAGGCTCATCTAAATCAATAATTTCTTCTTGATATGTCTCATCTACATGACTTAAAATAATTCCTTTAACTATTTTCTTCCGTTCATCCATTTCTTTAATTGTAAACGCTTTCAGCGGGGGAATATTTTCATTAATTATGTCACTTAATCTTTTCAAACCCAACTCCATTTCAAATAAAGATAGCCATAATTTATAATTCTTTTTACGTGTCAAAAAGTAGTCTAATTTCATTGTATCTTTTTCCGCTAACCATCCTATATCTGAATTCCTATTTTGTCTGTCCTTTCATTTTGGGCCACTTTATCGGTTAAAAACGCGTTTTGACTTACACCCGATTTCAATAAACTCTCCATAATTATCTCAGCCACACTCTCTACATTTAGATTACATAAACTTACTTCTCTTTCCTTTTGAGCCTCCAATTCTTTTCGAAACAATTTCTCTCAAGTTTCTTATTTCCCTTGCATGTTCCAGTCTCTCTACAAAAGGTGTTTCCTTTTCTGTTACTTGAGGTTCTGTGCCACGAGTAGTTGCTTTCCTACTCGTATCCTGCAATGTTTCCACACTAATTGACACAGAAGTTTCACCCGACTTTCGTTGTTGTACTATTTCTTCTACAATCTTCCTCGTATCCATTTGTAATTCCAACAAATGACTGAAACTTTCTCGTATCGTTCTATGCAGATCCTCATATGCCTGCTTCGTAACTTTAATATATTTTGTTTTTGGTACTGTATACATTACAAATAATTAATAATAATGCATGTATGAGATATATAGTACAACAAACACACGAAAGAAAAACAAATATAAAAAGAAACTTCTTCAACCTGGTGCCAGGGAATCACCCATTTCCCTTTGCGCCTTATGCGGCGCATCTGTACTCTCTGTTGCCTCAACTAACCCTTCTCTTACATCTGTACGATTGTCTGTAGTATCATATGTACCTATGTTGAAAGCAATGGGTGTTATTAACTTGTGACAATCCACACACTTGTACAGACGATCGAATTCCAATTTGTAAATGGTGATCAAAACATTCATCATAATATTTTATAAAATCGATACCATCAGATTTGATAGAATTATTTCTATCAAACTCCTCTTGATCCGCTTGCTGATCATTCGGTATCTCATCATCCTGCTCCAGACCTTGTCCGTCGCCGATTCCTGGATTTTCGTCATCGCTTCTGATAGGCGGTGTAGAATCATTTACTTCTGTCGCATCTAAATAATTATTCATGTTTACATGTCTTAACAATTGCTATTCCTATCTTAATTCTGCTTTAGTAATCTTGAGTCCAAAAACGATGACATGTGCACCTCAATCTCCAATATGAACTCAATATCAGGGATTGGATGCGAAAAGCATTTGTATATATGTAAATGTCAACATATATCTTCCTGCAATTCTAGTCAATGTGACCAATATTAAAGAGAATACTCGATTTATTGCTAGTCACATCGACCCAGGAATGGTTTCATTGCTTTCAACCTTTTTGTTAAATTAATACATTAAAAATATAACCGCTTAGTCGGGATTTATATGTCTATCTAAATATGCAAATATTCCGCCAAATTTGCTCATGCCCTCTAATTTTCTCCTCAAACTCGTCTAATGGCACCAGTTGGTCTAATTATTTAACGACGGATTGTCAGAATGTTTTGATCTACCCTTAATTAAATTTTAAGCTTATACTTATCAATATATCAATTAGCCTATAATCATTTTTGAAGCACCATGGATTTATTTAACAGCATCTCAACACGTGTTTATATGGGCAGCATTATTTAAACATATGCGGGCGATGGATATTATTATCATGTTATATCAGAATTTGGACTCAAAACACTAAAACAATATTTCTACCTCTTCACATAAAAAAAAATTTACTTACTAAAAGTCGTCATCATTCCTCCTGTTAGAGTAACAGTTACCATATCTCCATTAACCACCAAGGATACAAATTTTGACGACATGTCTGTTGGATCAATACCCAACCGATCCTTGGTGTAACTAACGTATTCATCTAACAAAGCCATCACTTCACTTCACAATATCCTCAAAAATTATCAAGCACACACAAAATCTTTCAAACTTAATAAAGAACCCCACAAAAAAATATTACTACATAAAACAACAGCAAAAACTAACGCACGATGCTCCTTCAACCGTCTTCATACAACAAATAAATTTGCAACACAACAACCGGTTAACCAATCAGCATACCTACACGCATCACTTGATCAAATCCTCTATGCTGATTGGTTCTTGCCTTCCAAGCTGTCGACGCATACTACACACACAAATGCGAACACTCGAATTCTGCGTATTGCCGATTTCTTTTACAAGGGGGTACTAATATTAATACACACTCGTATATGTGTATACAAAATACCGCACCACCACACATACATTTACTGCCTATTACCCATATTATATATTTATATATATATATATATATGTAAAATACGTGTACGTATTTTAGAAATAACTGGCTATTTCACGTCCGTCTTATAATGTAGACGATCAAAACGTTTCTTTCTAGTAATTTTCTGCTAAACTATGTAATATGACAATCTAAGATTTAAGTAATTTTGTAATCGAGTAATGAACTTTTTAATCTTTGTATTTCACTTCTTTTAGGTAAGTTGAAATAAGTTTGATGCTAAGTATGTAAATTATCTGATTCTTAAAATATATTTTCACTTCTTTTAGTGCAATCGAGATATTGTTCATATTTCATTCAAAATTACTTACAAATACAAAGATTAATTCTTTGATCAGCGATGTCGCCAGTTCGATTACAAGTTTTCATGCTTGCTGAGGCTGCTGCTGATGGGAAATCTACTGTTATCAGAATAAAAAGAGTTAGAAAACCAGGGGATGAAATGTGGTACGCTTTTCCTCCTGAATTTCAATCGCTGACTATTCATGCCAAGCTGTTAGCTACGGGTTCAATGAAAGCTGCCAGAGATGCGCTTAAAGCCCGCGGACAGTATCGCACTGTAAATGTTAGCCTGTCTGAGGAGCTAGCAAAATCATATCTGGATGATGACGGTAACTTTGTCTTTTCTGATTATTTTTTGTCATCGGTAAAGACTGGTTCTTCGTCTGTCGCGCCGGTAGTGTCACTGGAGAAACAGGAATCACTAAAAGAAATAATGAAACATTTTCTGGTCGATAAATTAACATCCAAGAATTCAAACGTAGTTGCTTGGGCTGTTAGTTTCGAAAAAGAAGTAGCTCGGTTTTCTCTTGTTGGATCCAGAGTTATTGAGGTTTTTCACCTTTGCTTAGATACGTCAATGAATGACTGGTTCCTGAGTACCCAAAAGAAAATTGGTGTTGATGCTGACTGGGCTCTATGGCACGAGGATCTTATCGCCACATTCGGTGACGTATCTTGGAAACCGATCCGATTTGCTTACAATTTCCGATATTTATCGGGCTCCTTAATAGAATACGTTATAAAAAAAGAAAAATTAATGTTAGATCTAGACCATTTTATCGCTGAAAATGTATTACTGAATTTAATAGTGTTAGGCTTGCCGGCTCATATTCAAGATTCATTGAATCGTAATTCAGTAACTTCGGTAAAATTATTAATTTCTAAATTAAAAAAATATGATGCTGATAACCCTGCTCGTCGTACATCTTCTGAGAATGCAAATTCGACTATGTCAAAAAAAACAAATACGATTGTTCAAAATGTTAATGGTATTACTAATTATAAGAAATTTACTCCTAAAAAAAAAACATGTTCGATTTGTGATAAATTAGGGAAATTTGGTAGAATTCACTCGGAAAATGTCTGCTGGTTTAAGGACTCAAAAAAAAATGAAATTAACAAAGTAAAATCTGTAAATAATTTGGAGATAGAGTCCGAAATCAATAATTCAGATGACTTGCCAAAAAACGAGTAACGGTACCACTGATTCAATTACGTCTTTTAATTAATGATTCTATATTATGTAACGGTATTTATGATTCCGGCTCAAATATTTCATTAATAAACTATAAATTTGCAAGGAAAAATAAAATAAAAATTAACTCTTGCAACAATAATTTTAAAATGGTCAGTGGTACGGCTTCAGTCTTTGGAATTGTAAAAATCAAAGTAAAAATTTTTGATATCGTCAAATTTGTAGATGTTTTTGTGATAAATTCGATTAATTTTGATTATGATTTTTTGATTGGCTTAAATATGATAAAGGATTTTGGGTTACACCAAGACCATGAATTGAATATCTCTCAGATTAACGTAATGGATAATAATAAAAAAATTGATCTCGGAACCGTAGTTCAGTCTGCACCGTTTACAGTAAATTTTAATGAATCTATTAAAATTAATGAATTCGAGGCAAATTTGGATCATTTAAATAATTACCAAAAGAATAAAATAACTTATTTAATTGAAAAACATAAATCTATTTTTGCGAAACACAAATTTGATACGGGTTGTGTACACAACCACGAAGCTTCGGTTAAATTGACTGAGCATAGGTATGTATCTCGCAAGCCGTACAGATGTAATCCTATTGATCAGAAGGAAATTGAATCTCAAATTTCCCAGTTGTTAAACCATGGTCTGATCCAGGAATCTACATCTCCTTTTGCGGCTCCAGTTACACTGGCATTTAAAAAAGATGAGTTTGGCGTTCGAAAGAAGAACAGATTATGTATCGACTTTACGGCATTAAATAAGCTTATTGTACCTGAAAGTCAACCTTTCCCATTAATAGAAGATTTAATTGTGAAGACTAGGGATTGTGTTTATTTTTCAGCTTTCGATATTAATTCCGCTTTTTGGACTATTCCCTTACGCAAAAAAGATTCTTATAAAACAGCTTTCGTCACACAAAATGGCCATTTTGAGTGGACATGTTTGCCATTTGGCCTTAAAACATCTCCCGCAATTTTTCAAAGGATCCTACAAAATATTATCCGACGTAACGGGTTGGACTATTTTTGTGTAAACTATATTGATGACATTCTAGTTTTTTCAAAAACATTTGAGGAACACTTGGAGCACATTGATAAATTGTTTATGGCCATTAAAAAAGAAGGTTTTAGATTGAAACTATTAAAATGTAATTTTGCCAAAAATAACGTAAAATATTTAGGCCACATAATTAGCAATAACGTAACTAAGCCTGTTTTTGATAATGTGCTCCCTATCAAGAATTTTCCCATTCCTCAAAATAGAAAGAATGTGCGCCAATTTTTAGGGAAGGTTAATTTTTATAAGAAATATATTCCAAAGGCTGCACATATTTTAGAACCGTTACACAATTTATTGAAGAAAAACGTAGATTTTAATTGGTCAACAGACTGCCATAATAGTTTCGAAAAGATAAAAAGTTATTTATGTTCAAGTCCTTGTTTAGCTATTTATGATCCTTTAAAGGAGACAGTTTTATACACTGATGCAAGTTTGGAAGGACTTGGTGCAATCCTGAAACAAAAACAGAAAGACGGAAATTTTCGGCCAGTCGCTTATTTTTCCAAAAAGTTAAATGTTTATCAAAAAAAGAAAAAGGCGATTTTTTTGGAGTGTCTGGCAATTAAAGAGGCCTTAATGTTCTGGCAACATTGGCTTCTTGGAAAGAAATTTGTCGTTTATTCAGATCATAAACCGCTTGAGAATCTGAACGTAAACTCTAAATTTGATAATGAACTTGGTCAGCTTATGTTTTACTTGTCTCAGTTTGATTTTTCAGTAAAGTATTTACCTGGTTCCGAGAATCAGGAGGCCGACTGTTTGTCGCGTAACCCTGTCCTCGAACATTTTGAAACGCATAAAGAACTTAAAATAGTAAATTTTATTCAATTTAATGAAATAGCTATGGACCAAAATAAATTTTCAAGAGACTATTTCCAAAAAAATAACGTAATAAAAAAAAATAATATACTCTTCATGAACATTAGAGGTAAAAATAAAATTTTGATAACAGAAGATTTAGCGACTAAAATAATAAAGATAGTTCATGAAAAATTTGGTCATATTGGTCCTAAGCAGCTTTCGTTCCATCTTATTCCAATTTATTATTGTAAAAATTTTTTCAAACTGATTACCTCTTTCTGTCAGAATTGCGCTATTTGTACTAAAAATAAGTCCAGAGCATCTTTTCGTTATGGTTTTCTATCTCAGTTGGGCCCTGCGACTGAACCGTTTCAGATTATGTCAATAGATACAATAGGTGGCTTTAACGGAAATAATACTTCAAAAAAATATTTACACTTATTAGTTGATCATTTCACACGTTTTGCGTACATTTTACCATCAAAAACTCAAAAAGCCACAGATTTTATAAATTTAATACGTAAAATTTTAAGAGAAGGACAGAAAATAGAGACACTTCTGGCGGATCAATACGGCGGAATAAATTCAAAAGAATTTAAAGAATTTCTGGAGTCACACAATATCAAATTAATTTTTACAGCCGTAGACTGTCCTTTCTCCAACGGTCTCAATGAGAGACTAAATCAAACTCTGGTGAATAGAATACGCTGTAAAGTTAACGAAAACAAAATAAATAAAAAAAAGCCTTGGTCAGTTTTAGCAGAAGAATGTGTTCAAGAATATAACGATACTATTCATTCATCAACCTTATTTTCACCAAATTATTTAATGAATAATATTAAAGTAAATTTATGTCCAAAAGATATTCCGATGCCTAACGTAACAGATCTGACCAATGACAGGTTATTAGCATTTGAAAATTCCCAGAGAAGTCATAAATATAATAAGCAAAAATTTGACTCCAAGAGAAAAGATATTTCTTATAGAGTTGGCGATTTAGTCTATGTAAATCATGGTAATCTGTTAAACAAAAATAAACTCGATGAAATAAGAACGGGCCCGTTCAAAATAACTGAAAGTTTGTCAAATGTAATATATCGCGTAGATGCTGGTTATCAGAAGAAAGAGTCAAATTTGTTCCATGTTTCCAAATTACTCCCCTTTGTTTCGTAATTTTCTCAGGTATGGGGATGTAAAATACGTGTACGTATTTTAGAAATAACTGGCTATTTCACGTCCGTCTTATAATGTAGACGATCAAAACGTTTCTTTCTAGTAATTTTCTGCTAAACTATGTAATATGACAATCTAAGATTTAAGTAATTTTGTAATCGAGTAATGAACTTTTTAATCTTTGTATTTCACTTCTTTTAGGTAAGTTGAAATAAGTTTGATGCTAAGTATGTAAATTATCTGATTCTTAAAATATATTTTCACTTCTTTTAGTGCAATCGAGATATTGTTCATATTTCATTCAAAATTACTTACATATATATATATATGAATGTATATACGGGTAACATTATCAAGGACCTTAATAAACGAAACTGATTCGACTTGTATACATATATATATATATATATATATATATATACACACATATATATATATATATATATATATATACACATATATATGTATGTATATATATACTAATACAAAAGCGCAGTGGAAGCGTGCCCTGGGCCCATAACCTGTTGTAATTTTCAATATGGCAATCCTCCATTTGTGAAATAAAACACAATTATTTAGGAGCTGATAAATAATATATTTATAGCTCCAAGGTGGAGAAAGCCCGAAGGCATAAAACCCCACCTGGCGTGCAATTTATTTACAATCACTATTCAAAAACACAATAAATAAAAGCACCAAACGAATATAATTAAAACGCCCTCTCTAACTCTCAAATCACCGACGCGCGAAGATAACTCAACTACTACGATTGCATCATATGCGATCGACCAATAATTTTAAGACAGTGTTACCAATGTCAGAAACAAACATGGACGACTATGTTTTCCAACAGTAATTCTAGTTTTAGCCCTTACTAGAATGTGAACCAGTGCTAAGATTTTTACACGTCAAAAAGTTGAAGGGTCTTACTCCTTCCCATATGAAAGAGACCTAGTATTATTATGTTTAAAGATAACTCCCTATTATACTTACCTAATTGTATATGTTTTTAGAAAGAATTCAGTCTTTCATCTACAAAATTTTACTACTACACTTTTCCCAATGACATTTTCAGTTTCAGAAACGTGTTAACGTAGTATTTTTAACTTTTTGTCGTGTCAAACAGACCTAATGCGGGTTCAATTATATTAAATAATCGTGCCGAGTGTAATGTACCATAAAGTTTCGATGGGGTTTGATTTATTTCAAGCTAAAACAATACAAAGTTGAAATAAGAATTTCTGTAATTAAAAATAAATATCAAATTCACATTTGGTGCCTCAAGCAACATACTCGTGATACATTATTACCCAATAAAATCTGAAAATAAAAAAAGAGTGTGTACTGGGACACCCGGTGGAAGTGAAACTTGTTACGCTGAAATTTTTATTTTGAAGAATAAATGTTTCGTTGGAAGCGTGATTTTTTGTTTTTTGTTTTGCATAAACATTAAAATGCGGAAAAAGTCGTATAAATTTAAATAAAAAATTGTTTTCACCAATTTGGTGAAAACTTCAAACATCAAAATTAAATCACGCAACCTTCATTCCGCTGATAAGAAAGCAACGCATGAAAATGACAAAATGTTAGCGATGCGTGATTAATTGGAAGCTGTTCGATTAATCGATTATTTTAAGAAATCAATTACTTCATAATCGATTATTCGGAATAATTGATTATTCAATTAGTCGAGCGTAATTAATCGATTAAGAAAAATTTTTTTTTTTTAATTTCGATTAAATTTTCCCCTCCTTATTGTACCCTTTATTCGTAATTCATCTTCCCGTATTCCTCTTTATTCAGATATTCGTTTTTGGAGTTTATAATCGGAATTCGGATTCTTTATTTGTTGATTCCTTTAGACGAAAATACGAGATGGGAATTAATAAAAACTGAACCGATAATTTGATAAAATAATGAATAATTAAATGATACCTACTTAATAATTGATATTAATTTTGGTATTTTCTGTTTTCTAATTTCTCTGTCTATAGTGTACGTATTTTTCTTAATTCTCGACTCCTATGGAATAAAACTGCAAATGGAACTGACTATACTGATGACTCGAGCGATGAGTCCTGTATCATCGATAATTGAAATTTTAAATTCGAACGATGTTTTAATTTCAAATTTAAATAATGTTTTAATTTCGAGTTTAAATACTAAATAATTTATAATTCAAATAATTGGAGTTCAGTTTACAGTTGATCTATTTCTCAATTCTCATTTCTGATTACTATTTTCTTGTCAAGGTTTCTACGACTTGTCTTCTGCTCATTCAAGACAAATGACAATGACACGGCTGACTATTGAGTATCGACTCGCTATTCGTGTTTGTGAATTGATTTGAGATTCGGCGGTACTTGTATTTGTAATTAAATTTGCGTTTTCGAGTGCAGAACTAACTGCAGAATGGCCTTTCAACATTAATAGAGCTGGTACGTCAGAATTGTGAAAAAATAAGAGAGAATTCAAAATTATCGAGAGGAATTACGAGAAAACAGTTATTTGCAAATAAAGCTTAAATTTTGCAGAGACATTTTCGTGTATCAGTTGCAGATTCTGTGAAAATTTGGCTGAAGTCGTAAGTTTGGTTTTAGCAATAGCTATTGCTCAAATTCTGTTCACATTGATTGATTCAAATGATATATAAGAATTCGGTCTAGTTGTGGAATTTCAGCAATATTTTGAGAACCAAACGTACAGTTTCAGCCAAATTTTCACAGAATCTTCGGCCAACATATCTCAATGTCTCTGCAAAATTTCAGCTTTCTACGACAAATGGTGCTCTTAAAATTCTTCTCAAACCTTTTTTCACATTTTCAATGATAATCATCAGGAACACTAATCGGTTTCATATTTTGTGACAGTCGACGGTATAAATTTAATCATTGGAAAAGTAAGGTCAGCATTTCACTTTCTTTTTTGCACGACCATTTTTAGTTTACGACTCGACGCGAGGAAATTTCGCTTCAAAAATTCTTCCCTTTTTGCGTTCACGAATGGGTCTAATGATAAAATGACCATCAAATTCCAATTCAAGGCCTCGATAAACTACAAAAAAACGTGTGCAACCTTCTAAAACGATATCTATAAATTTATGGACCAGTAGAAGGCCACTAAATACACCAGCAGGTAGTAGGTAATTTTGCAAAATGTTTTTCCTCTAAACCTTATATACGCGGAGCTGTTAATCTAGCCTGCGTCGATTTTCATTTTTAAATGAGTTTTCCGAAGTGCATTTTTTAAGAAAGAGAGGGCAGTCGTTGAAAGTGAACGAAATAAAAATAGTATCGATAATTTTTTTGTTTTCTTCCATTTTTGGGTTCACTCTGTACAAACGTCGGTTTGGTAGATTATAAAATTACCCTAAAATTTTTATCTCCTAGCCCGAATTTCCTCTCAACGGCCGTATGGTAATACGATATAAATATGTGAGAAAAGAAAACTTGCCCTCCCCAATGTGGTGTTTGCCAACCCTAGAATTTCATTCTGGTTACGAGCCTGCTCGAATTTAAACTCTCACATTTAAACCGCGGTGTGTAATTATATGCTATTACACGCCGGAAAATGCGCGGCCATTTCAACAGCACCATTTCACTACACGAATTCGAGAAAAATATTTTGTCAAGTTGCCACATCCGTAATTGAACGCATTTCAATTTTGAAAAAAAAGTCTCATGGTCCGCTGACTGATTACTCGGCCTTTACTTTAGCTAAAGATCTGGAATTAGTATCGTTTGTCAGAGGATAAAATGTACAAAATTTTCAAGCGATTTAATAATTATCGTCAGCTATTTAAAACTAAAAAACAAAAAAAAAAAACAAAAACCTACAAAATGAGCCATTTTTTAGAATATAGAAACTTCTCATATTTCACTCGATGATTCCTCAGCCGTTATTCGAGCCAGCGAGCTGAAATTGGAGTTTATAGAAAAAGCAGAAAATCTTTTGCAAATCTACTTTTGATATATCTAATTTATTAATTATCTGTAGCTACTTAATAATAAACAAAACGGAAAAAACGCAAATTAGGAGAAAATTTTTGTTCTCTAGAACGCGCGCAAAAACCTTTCTTTTCTTACTCGTTGATTTCCCAGTTTGTATCGAAGCCAGAAAGCTGGGATGGTTACTGCTGGAAAGAGGAAAAAAATATGTAGCTGAAACTACTTTTTTAATTTTTTAGTTGTCCTCGGCTGTGCGAAAATAGCTAACGAAAAAACGTAAAGTAATGAAAAATGTACCCGTTTCGTATCGTTAGAGTATCATTTCGGAAAAACTTTATCTTACGCAAATTTTTTTCTGATTGTTGGGGGTTCGCAATCATCTTTTCATTAGTTGAAAAATGTATGGTACGCGAAGAAGTGCGAAGTTTGCATTAATCGCCTTCGGTTCTTCTGCGAACTCTTCACATTCGGTAAAAAAAAAGTCCACACTTCACACGTGTCGCACAATATACAATACTTTTAGGAAAAAAATTAAACCCCGAGTAAGAAAACGGGATGAGGAATTGTAAAATGCATATTATTGGCGAATAAAACCAACTTCACAGCGGACAATAATTAGCCTACAGGTTGGTTTTGAGTAATAAATTATAAAATATAGTAATATTCGTAAGTACGAATTAGGTAGGTACGTAGGGAAACGTATTTCAACTGCAAAGTATTTTTAGAAATTCCGGCGTATAATACAAATTATTTTCGTTATACCTACGAATAAAATTATACGTATAGGTAGGTATACGCGGTAATACGTACTCTCCGGTACGATACGAATATAACCTAATTGATGGAGCGATTGTAGGTGAAAATCGGTGCAACCATCGCTCAGTCAGTCGTCCACTAATGAAGGTATTATAAATATAGCGATCAGCGAACAACACGAGCCTCCTTTTGGTGTAGCCGGCCAAAAAGGCGGACACCACGCTGCAGGCACGTAATATCGTAATCCGTCTCACTCTTTAGGTCGTTGGTTTGGAAACTAATTAAAGTTTCCGTGCGAATAATTAAGTAAAATATTAGCCAGTTCTAATCCAACCGAGCGTTTAGATTTTTGACATGGGTCACCGCAATTCGCTACTCGAATTCGCATCACGCGAAAATCGGCTCGACTCGCAAACGTTCTCATAATTACGTAGACCGCTGTCCCCCTCTCCGGTACGTCAATTAATTACGCGTCCATCTTGCCGTTCGTTGGATGGCGGCGGCGAAGTGAAAAATACGCGCCCTGCCGCCCCCTCTCCGGCACCTTGTACAAAATTCGGCGCGCAAAAAGCGTATCTTAGGGCGGCTGTGTCACGTGGAGAAGCGGATCGTAGCGGCTGTTTCTCCCGATTTTATTGCGCCGAAAATCGGTAAATCGGTAAATCGGTAAATCGGTTTTGGTTTTCTTACGGTATTTTGTGGGTAAGACCGGTAGCGTGGGGCGCGGAAAGTGCGCCGAAAATGGGACGCCATTCGCGGCGGAGACGGAGCGCTCGATAAAATCGGTCGTACGGCCGCTAGCCGGGCTCGGTTTGGACAGCCGAAGCTCAGGCCGGGCGCGACCAGCGGTACGACCGATTTCGCACGTTGGCAGCCCGGAATGGTCGGCTGACTGCGCGCAGTCGCTTCGTGAACCGCATTTTGCATGCGGCGTTTCACGGCTCGGCGGGTGACGGTCACCGCCCGGTGTTGGGCGGCCCATCTCCCGGATTGGCCGATTGGCTAAAGGCTTTACCTCTCCGTACCTACACGGCAACGGGGAAAGAGCTCCACAGGCACGAAAAAAATTAGGTGCACCGCCAGTTCGGTGCCCATCATTCGTTCAGTACGTACTTTCCCAAAAAACTATAAAAACCGTAATAATCCCTGGAAAACCGGTTTTTAGCCATAAACCACCGATCGATCGATATTTTCGTTAAATACGTCGATAAATATCGACAGTTGTTCGTAATATTATTTTCGTCTCAAACTGCAGAGGTTGAGGTTGACAGATTGACAGATTCGAAGTTAGTTGAAAAAGAAAGAGACGACGCTGCTGTCCGAGTTACATTTCAGAAGAAGCGTGAAATTACGCCAGAGAAAATTCGTATGTAAAGTAGGTGCAGAGTGCGAAAGAGCGATGTGTAAAATGAATAATAATATATACTTATAATATAGGAAGCCTGACGAATGAGCGGCGCGGCCGACCGAGAATCCGCGTCGTTCGAATACGCGTAGATATAAGGATGAAAAACTGTTTGCAGGATTAAAGTGGATGGCTGGGAGGAGTGCGAGGGAAAGAGTATACGTGGTCCCAACATAATAAACCAGCAATGAAATATCGATAACTGTCGCTACAAATACGCATTACCATCGACATTCTTTCAGAATTTTTTCAACTACCTATCTATTTGAAATTTAGGTGTTTCCCTTTCGAATTGCAAATGAAAATGGGCAGACTGGGGTCTCTAGCCGAGTGTCGGTGTGATCGAGTTTTTTCAAATCACTCGATTAAAATCAAATTTTGTAGTATGTCGCGATAATTTATTGTACCTAATAATTACGTATAACATTCGACGTCTTTACCGCATTTCGTGCCTATGATTACGCATTCTATACGTATAAACATCGAAACTGCGAAAATACCACACACGATGGAATATACCGGGCGCACCGTCCGACCAGTGCGGACCCACATCAGTAGGGTACCCCTTTGTCAAGATCCGTACACTTGCGTAGGCAAGGCACCGAACCTGGCGACCATCGAATGAGAATTTCGACTTGTACCGCGGTGCTGAATCGCATCCTTTCATACCTATATAGGTACCTCTCTACCTGTTCCTGTCAAAAAACTGTTGTTCCCAAGCTTGGTTTTGCAAAACGTTGCGCCCCCTACCCCCGTCCCTTGGCAAAAAAAAAAATTAATAAATAAATAAATAAATAAATAAATAAATAAATAAATAAATAAATAAATAAATAAATAAATAAATAAATAAATAAACGTCCGAATATGGGTAAGTAAGGGAAAACTTAGGTTCACTTGGGTACCTCTAGCCGCGTATTATGTGGCAACTTAAATTGAAAGACGTGGCCAAGTTATGGTCCGACTTGGCGACCGCGACTGCCGCAGATGAAAACGTCAGGCTAATTATAATACGCGCACGTAGCTACGTACCCAATTACGGTTGTGGATTCAATAAACTGACGACGTTATTCGACGGTAATTATCGTTACTATCGACGCGTGCAGAGTGTAGAGTGTGGAGGGTTGGAGGGTGGAGGGTGGAGGGTGGACGTACGGCTATCGGTACCGATAGCGGTAGATAGGCCCACCCTTTACTACCTACGCCAACGTCTATGTCTACGCCGCCGATGCCGATGCCGATGCCGATGCCGATGCTGCCCATGCCCATGCCTACCTTATATAATAATTATTATTATTATTCGTTAACGATGTTTAGTGGCAGTTCGTAGTTAATGAAAAAAACAGTTTGCTGCTGGACGGATACAGAACGGTTTGACTACGACCAATGTTTGTGTTTGGGGTAGGCGGTTATAGCTTAGTGCGGTAGTGAAAATATGGAGGGAAACGACGATAACAGAGCATACCCGCTTATGATACAGGCGTCGGCTCAACTTGGCGTCGCGCTTTGCTTTCCCAATATTGGGACGTTAGAACTAATCGAGACGGAAAAAACAAACAAAATCACTCCCACAAGTTCGATTCGTCTCTTTTTTTCTGGTCCGCAGCTGTTTTTCGCTACATTTAAAATGAAAAATTTTACCATTTTATTACGTGGCCATTATTGTTTTTCTGGTTTTCTTCTTTTCTCCTTTCTCTTTTCTTTTCCCACATTTTTCGTGCGATAATATCGGAAAAGCGGTAATTTGGGCCGCTGCGGCTGTCGAGAAAATCTTGCCAAGTATAAAGTATGTAAAGACACGTCTTACACATTTTTTTCGGAGACGTAGATATTAGGTGATTAAAAAAAATAGACGTAAATTTTATCGTATATAATTTACATACGGCACGGTTGTTTACGGTAATTAAAAGAAGCCAATTAGACATTTCGTTTACGCGATGTCGCTGGTAAACGGAAGATAAATGTTTACACGGGCTTAGATAGAGCGTGAGACGGTGCTAAAAGGTATAGGAATTCAGGCGGCGGTTGTGGCGCGGCGCGGCGCGGCGCGGCGTGGCGTGGCGCGGCACGTCCTGGGGTGGGGTTTGTCTGCAGGATGCGCGTCGCCCCAACCCGTCTTTCAAACAGTAGGCTAGGCCTATCGCTTAGGCCGCTGCACCCAGGCACAAGTAGACCTCTCAGCCACACCCGCCCAATAGGTACTTACGTACTTTTATCGTGAAAACCAAAAGTCACCGATTTATACGGCCGACGCGGCTCCTGGCGTAAACCAAAATTCTCAAAAAGGTAAAATAGGCGGTCGAATTGGGTATTAGACGTAGTGGCGAAACTATAATAGCCTTTAGACCGTGGTATCCGTCGGATATTATTTTAGGCGGGCTACCGAATTTTTCGAGCAAAAAAGTTTCAATGTTTTCTGCAGAGCTGGCTGGCTGCGCACGCCGCACGCCGCACGCCGCACGCGTCCATGAAAAATACGCAATTTTTTTCACGAATTCACGACGTTCTCCGAGATCCCGGCTTTTGCGCGCGTATGGCTGTGTGCAGCCTACACGACGTACGTACCATCCTTGTTAACACCGTACAGGGCGGGCTTTTCGTTTAATAGCCACGAAATTCGATACAAACGTTACCCCCCTACCACAACGAACTGACCTACCAATTTTCAATCTAATTGATCAATTTTCTCAACAATTACGAGTGATTTAGTTTACATTTGCCTCGTATCTCGGGAAGGGGTCGATGCACAGCTTGGACTGTATAAAATACTGGACCTGTAAAGAAAGATGATTTCCGGTTAGACATGCCGGCGTCAAATGGGCAACCGGAGCGTACCTTTTGACGTTTTTGGCTTTGCGTTTATCTACGCCATTCTCGTGAATTTAAGGAACGTCTTTATCAGATGTATTCTCAATTGGTCAACTCGAGCAAAACGTCAAAAATACGCGCACGGTACGTAGCGGTTGCCTACTTTTTCGCCGGCATGTATCGACATTAAAAAGTGCATTGGTCTTACAAAGCTTTACTGGTCCAACACTACATATGTAGTCGAAGATGTAGAGTCGTGAAATTCGGAGGGTATACTAATATCACGAAGGACGATATATTTGTGTGAAAAAATTCGTCAAAAATGTGTCGGTGGTACAGGTGTCAAAATCCACAACTTTTTTCGAAGGGGGACTGGAGACTTTCGAGTTGGCTCTCAAAACCTTTTTTGAAATAATCCAAACAAGTCCTCAAAATATCAGCTAGATCGATCGAGCAGTTCCGAATAGGTAGACGTATATACTAGCAAACTTTCAAATTTATAGTACCATCGGTAATATAAGTTTATCTGTGTGTGTGTGTGTGTGTGTGTGTTTCCTCAATTTTACGTAAAACTACCGTAAAAGAATATGAAAAATTTAAAGCTTTTGTAATTTTCCTTTAAACTTTCGGCTAATTAATTTTAACCTTTTCTCACGTTTCATCTCACCGTAAAGTGGTGCGGGTAAGGTCCGGTGCCACACTCGCAATATTGAACATTAACTCGCTTAAGATGGTGCCGTAACAGGTCGCCCGTATGCGTAGGCTCCGATCATAGGGCTACACGTGTAGATAGGCAAGCCACAGACGACAGAACTCGCAGAGTTTTGCACACAGATGGCCGCCATTACGTCGCCACGCCATTCGTACGACGACATTTCGTCGTGCGTCGTGCGTCGTCGCCGACTACGACGTTCGAATTGTTTCAGCCAAACAGCCAAAAACGGCGCTACCCCATAAGTGTAGCCTATACTCAATCATTTAGGTCCTACCTATAGGCTACGCGGTATATCTTCGGCACGAGTTCGCATTATGTTTTTATATCACTCCCCAAAAATACGCTTTTATCGCAGTTGCTAACGCAACGAAGTGGGTCGTAGTACGAGTACTAACATTTAGGGGCGCTGAAATGCGATTTGCTCTTTGCGGGCTGCCCATCCCCTATCAACGTGCTTCCTTTTTCAGCGCAAGTTTCGTCGCAGATCGTCGGTAATGGCCAAGTCGTTGTGGCGACGACGTGTCCTTACATCCGTCAGATAGGTGCCTACCCCCTATATTCGAGTACCGTGTTAGCGATTAAATTAGTTTTTGTTTTTCGTCGTTTTTCTTTGAAATTATAAAAACGTACCAAGGTATCGTTTTAAAACCAATTTTTAAGCCGAAATTATTACTTACTTACTGGTTCTTATGGTCTCAAATCGTCCATCGACGTTGTCTAACAATGTTGTTGTTGTTGCCGCGTGCTTTCAACTTTATGAAAACTAAGAATAGAGTGGGTACCCACCGAGCAGATAGCAGGTAGCAGGTGGCAGGTGGCAGGTGGCAGGTGGCAGGTGGCAGGTGGCAGGTGGCAGGTGGCAGGTGGCAGGTGGCAGGTGGCAGGTATAGAGGTAGCTACCCGCTTAGGTGCCCACGTAAGCTATTCACCGAACCGAAGGCTTATTTATTTCGTCAACGACGATCGCAGCCTCCGCCTACTGGCTGTTGCTTCGCGTCGACATTTTAGTCTCCAAAAGGCGAGTTAGCCGACTGCTCGGCGATACGGCCGCGTATTAGCCTCGCGCACGCGATCCATCGGATTTGCGAATAAACGTATTAACGGGTGCCCCCACACCTACTCGGCGCAGACTCCTTCGCAAATCGCGAGGGCGGATTTAGCGGCGGTGGAGGCCGTGCAACGCACCCACGCGAATGCGTCTCGCCGCCACGTGTCCCCTCCCGCCGAAAAAGTTCAAAAAACCAGTCGCAGATCTTCCTTTTTCATTCTGCATGCCCGACCAATTGAAATACTCGGACAAGTATCAACGTTATAATTACGCGGTCGTCGAACAAGAGGTTTGCTTTATTTTGCAAAAGCAAACACGAAGTCAGGGTGACGCTTATGGCGAAGCTACTGACGCATTCGTCTTGCCAAAGTTTGGAAGCACCCCTTGGTGTTAACACAGGGTCGAAACCGCGTGGCAAATGAAACGAACCAGTTTTGTCGAATAATCACGTTCTGACACGTCAACTTTACGCGTCGAGCCATCGAGTGGAATGAAAATCGGTTTCTCACCGTCGTTGCCTGCCGTGTCTGCGTTATTTTACCGCCGATTCGATCGCAACCGCAAAAGAAACGACGAAAGCGACCGCCAATTTACGACAAATTAACGTTTCGAAGAACGACGAATTTAAAAATCAGCCGTAAAACATTCGTTTTTCGAATCGGCTCATCCGATATGAATTTCTGCGATGGTGCGACGTTGCCATTTCCAAGTAAAGTCGCTGCGGTTCTTTCGATAAGTTTCTTATCACCCGTAGGCGGAAATTTCTTTTTGTTACCGAGCCGTTCATTTTTGCACGGCCATATTAGTTTTCGAGTTAAGTTGTTATCGAATAATATCATTCGAGTTAAACTGCGAGCGGATTGAGCGAAAAACAGTTTTTGCCCTTCGGAAATTTGAACAAACCGAAACATCGTTTCCCTCGACCCCCCCCCAACCAATTCGACGAAGATCCGCCTACGCTCGTTCATTTTATGGCGCAACGTTTCACCCAAAAGTTGTTGCCCAGGCGGCGTAAGTATTCTAAAAGATACTCACTTTTTTCGCGCTTCTATATACGTATCGCTGTTAATACGATCAAGTATCCACCTATCGACAGATTTTCCGCTTACTTTCTCGCGCATGGGCGGCTAGCCGACTACGATCGCATTCGACAGCTTAGGCCTATTCGACCAGTGACGGGGTCCGCCCCCCTTTCCATCAGGTTCCAAGGAAAATTTAAAATTTACAAGAAAAATTAAGTCCATATCGGATGATACGACGATACGATGCCAGCTTAAGACAAAGAAAAAGCTTTTTTGCAGCGCCAGCTGATAAACTTAATTTTTACTACGCACCTCGACGATGCGTAGGTAAAGCAGGCGATTTTAGAACCATTCGGAACCGACGTACCAATAAAGTCCTTATTTTACGCATCGTCTTGGTCGCATGCGTCTCTTTACACACTGGTCCGCGGACGTACACAGCCTACGCCGTCATTTTCTTTAATTATTATTATAATTTTTTTTTTTATAAAAGATTCTCGGCTACGGGGATTTTAACCGCTGACCCTCTCATCTATGTAGCCAACGCCATATCCATCTATGCTACAAGAGTTCTCTGAATGTAGGAAGATAGGTTGCGCTTATACTAAGTATGTTTGCCAATCGCTAAAATATTTATTTATCCCTATTAATTTTTTTTTTTTTTTTTTTTTTTCTTTGCAAAACATAGTATGCGACACACGAATATACATATACATAGTAGGTGTTTGATAATCACCTACTGCGGGGACAATACTCGTACGAGGTTTTAGGGGCTCGCACCCCTCGACGACAGTCGCCGCCCAAAGGCTGGCATATATTCGTCTCCATGACGTAAAACCACTAAACACAAGTACGTTTGTACGTTCATACCTGTACATACTTACAGGTAAGATACGTAATACGGGCTGTGATCAATTACCCGATAACGATCTCGGTGATGTCACGGACCTGCACCAAACGCGCTGCGTTGTTTCTTATCACCTAAACAGAGGCAAGAAACAACGCGTTCTACGACATAATATCATACGTATATGTACGTATGTGTGTCCGCCTGCGTGTACCAAATTCAATATATAAGCTCGTGTAACTAGCTACAAAATCGCCAGTGTTTGCCTTGGATTTGGCTCTCCTGTACTTTGATGTACAAAATGGCAGAACACGCAAAGCTGTTGAAAACCTTCTCTATGTGCGAATATCTCCCACGACAAGGTATTCCACCCCTACCTTATACATTATCTTGCTCTCCTCACCAAACCAAAAAATCAATAAATTTTCACGGCACCTCGATGGACCACCCCCACAAAAATTAATCTACGTTACTGCATCGCTACTGTATTCGGCTACCGTGCGCTTTGGTTACTCCGAAGCTATACCAGCCTACTCGTCTATTCCATCTCACAGCCGGAGCGTTTTCAGGCAGATAAATGATTTAGGCCATTTGTCATAGAGATACTACAGGCGGTGGCCAATACCAAAGGGCTGCTAAGGATAAACGGCAGACAGAGGGAGGATATGGGAAATGGCATGTGCGGAAATGCTTTTTGCTTTTTCCCCTCAGTTCGTGAGATGGGATGTACTCGGACGAAGACAGGTAATGCGGAGGAAGAAGAAATATTTGACAAAGTACCACGGCAGAACGATTTCAAAAGCGAGACATTCTCAGGTCAGACGACGACGACGATGTATAGAAAAACGTAAGTTTCGATCGTTTATCGTTTTGGTTTGACTGCGTCGCTGATCACTTTTTACGGAGTCGAATGGCGGTCAAAATACGCGTCGAGTAGCGTAATTCGCGGCCGTTTCTACAGTGCGATGGGGAGTAACATCGTTGTGGAGAACCTTCGGTAATATTACTTACGTCGTGTATTGCCGAGCGATGCGGTCGACGGAGCCACCTGCGGCTGTAATCTGCCGCATATTAACAGCGCAACGGGCAGTGAGCCTACGGCAGACTCGGCTAACTCGTTGATGTGTAGCCGCGGGTTGCGCATGAGGTAGATACCGGCGCCAAATGCACCCAAATCTCAATGCGGTAAAAAAATCGCTGCGAATGGAATATTCGGAAAACCCTAGTTGTTCACCTTTCTTCGGGTGCACCCCGAGTCCGAGTACCAACTGTCTACCGCGCGTAAACTTGTCACCAAATTACTGAAGCGAAAGAGGCGAAACTGCCCCGTGAACCCCCACTCACTCGCCGAACAACTTTTGCGATGGCGCCACTTTTCGTAGGTGGTCCAACCAAAAATTACCAAAATTGTCAAATAGGTAACTATTTCAAGTTGAGCCCGATATCGAGACCAAACCCGATCGTTTAAATCGCATCGGTTCGAAAACAAAAGAAAAACATTTTGCTGTGCCGCAATTTGAACCGTCGTCGCACCGTCGCTTATTTTTCGGAAATTTCCACGTTTTCTGTTCAGATTCCGAATTTCGATAGCTAAAGGGTTAAGAGATTTTTCCCTTAAAAATTGATCGATACATCGTCCGTTATGTTTTTTTAGGCGCCGAGTTGAAGTTTCCAGGTTCATTTTTGAATTAAACCACTCATTTACCACACCCACTCGCGGTTGACCGAAAAGGGATTCGTCCGAAAAATGTTTCAGCACCTTATCGGGTACTATATTCTCGGACTTGTACAGCGAAGTGGAAAGTCTCACTTCCCACATGTGTGATGCGGCCTTGGTACACCATTTTGGGGGTGAGGTAGTGGAGTGCAACCCAATTCGCCTCAATTATTGTTCTGCGGTTCGCTTGCGACCCGCGAATCCTCCCTAGTTGTTTTTTTTTTTTCAATTTTTTCTTCTCCTTTTTTTCTATAGACTACCATCATGAAATTCCTCGTTTCGTGAGACTCGGTCACTTTTCGCGCATCTTTTTTTATAGCGGTATAAGCCTAAAACGCACTCGATTCCATGGCGTTTACGCAGCTCTTCTTTTCATTAAACCTATTTTTCTCACGACAAATAATTCAATAACCTACCCATTAGGCCCTTGCCTCTTCTTTTTTCTATTTTTAATTCGTTTTTCGGCAAGAGCCTGTAGATACGAGGTCGGTATAGGCAGTATAGGCAGTATAGGAAATGTAGACCAAAGTTATAAATACTGACATTTTCGGCCACTATCTGTCCTGAAATTTAATATTCTCTTTTTTTGGCCTCTCTCTCTTTTCGTTTATATTCACGATGCACTTCCCTTTGCATTATCATTTCTTTCCCATTTCACCTGTTGTCTTATCTTTTCTCTCTTCTCACCTATTTTCTACGTCAACTGGCCTTACGTTTTTTCTACTGGTTTTTACGCACGATGCTTTATTCTTTGGCTCGTATATTCGCTCGCTTCTCACTGGTCGCGTATTCTATTCTATTTTACATTTTTATCGACACCAACGAACTGACAAATTTCCCGACTTTCGCGACTATTTTATGCCATTAATTTTTCTTTCTTTTACAGCTGTTCGTACCACCACTTTTTGCTTATCCGTAGTAGAGGAAATTACAGGAAATTACAAACCTTTTTCGCAAACTGCCGATCTCGTACCTAAATATTTTCAAGACCGAATCGCTTCTTTTCTTAGGCTGGAAACACCCTAAATAAACTAGATCGAGTTTGTGGGCTGGGAGTCAGTCCACAGTTTCTGTTACAGAATCTGTTGGTTGTAATTTAAGTCCTTAATACGGGCAACTGACGTACGCTGCTTCAGCATTTCTCTGCGGAGATATCATAAGACGCCAGGGAGAACCGATCCCTTCGGGTATAATGAATTGTGGTTCGTGTTCGTGTTCATTTATACTTTAGCAACAATTTTTTTTTTTTTTATTCACTCCACCCAACAACTCGAGACTATAAAAACTTGTATATTCTTTTTTGAAGCGAAACTTCCTCGCGCTGGGTAGTAAAACTAATAAAAATGGTAATGCAACGAAGCGCGTGAAACGAAAAAACGTTACAGCTGACCCTACTTTTGAAAGCTACGCCCGTTCAACTCTTTTTCGATTCACTTCCTTCTTCGCCTTCTCTATCAGTTGGTGAAAACAATTTTTAAATAGGTTTACTTTAGAAAATCTACTTATTACGTTTTGTGTGGTATTATCCTTCGGGGTTGGGGGTGGGTGCAATTCATATATATGAGAATTTGTTGCAGCCCATCCCATCTATTAGGTACGTAATGTCTCTTATTCAGGTCCACATTTCGTTTCGCTTAATTTTCATCATTTTGAAACGATACGTAGGTATTTTTATTTTCATCAGTCTGTCGCGCCATTTACGAGTTATCGGATGGTAATAAACGTGCGTCACGTTACCGTAACAGCGCGCTTCTTATCACTAAGCTTGGTACGCTCACGTATTTTTGCCTACTTAGTACCACAGTATCGCTTTTAACTACTTACTTACGTTCGCAATACGCGCAGGTATTAGGCAAATGCTAATTTGCGGATTGAACGTTACGTTAAACTGACGTCAGAGGCTACAACGAACTCGACTTAATTATCGTCCTCGAACGTAATTACGGTAGGTACGTGAAATGTTCTGCTGGAAACGCCATTAAGAATGAAAAGTTCTTCGAACCCCGTTCTGTACGGCCAGTTCAAGGTTTTGAGTCGTCAAATTTTTAAAGAATGGTTTCGGCTTCCGTTGGTCTAAACGAGGAACACCATCCAGGGAGAAACAACTTGCGGTGACGTCACTAGTCGTTTAGTAACGTTCAAGTTACTGCGTAGAGCATTAGACGTTTTCGGACACCCCAATACGCAAAAACGAACATACTACGATTGTAGCTAATCTTTCAATAAAAAAGTAAAAATAAAATAAAAAGGATAGCGAGACGCGCAGATACACACGTAATACGTACGCTTTTGATGCGGTGGCCGCGGTGCCCGGCCACCGCCATACCTATGGTAGGTACGTACCTAAGTAGTGCCTGGCCGGCCAGCTTATTCTGTTCTGCTACTCGATGACGATATCAGTTTTTCGTCCATTTCGTCGCTGTACTTATACACATTTACACAATACAATTTAGTAGGCTACCTACCTGCCATATGTTTGTTGGTATTCCACGGTATTCCACGGTATTGCGGCCCTCTTCTTCGTCCCTATGACAGTAGGTATCGAAATTTTAATTTTTTTCTGCGAGTTGCTTTCCCCCGGCCGTTTTTTTTTCTTCTTTTTTTTTTGTGCGTGCGTGCGTTTGTTTGCCATTCTTTTTATCCGGTTTATTTTTTCTTCTTCGCGGCTTTTACGCGTACGAATTATAAGCGTCTGTATTTGTGAAAAGAATTTCTATATTTTGAGAAGTTATAGACGAAACGGAAAGCGTAGGTACGGTACATGCCTGCGGATCGACCTACACGTAGGCTATAAATGAAATTTCGTAAATACGTTTTAAAGGCGAGTGAATTGGCAGCAAATCTGCGAATCGAAAGTAAAACTTGTTAAAAAACATGTCGAAAAAAAAGAGGCGAAACGAAAAAAAGAAAGAAAAAAGAGAAAAAAAAAAAAGGTGAAAAGGGATGCGGATGAGTGGCGTTGAGAGGGAGTGAAATGGGCGCGAAAAAGATAGAAAGCTTCTGCCAGATTAAACATCGCATTTTATATTTTGGATTATTTTTATCTTCTTTTTTTTTTGTGCGCGTATAGTTTTCTATTTATTCGTAGTTTTAACCGTGGCGGGTTTACCGTCCATTATTCTGCCGACATGGGCACAAAATATTTTATCGGCTGTACCGCGCGGTTTGTTCGCTCCCATCTTTACTATTGGATTACAATTTGGAGAAGGAGAGTGAGAAACGCAGGTACGGAGACTGTCGAAGAGTGACAGAGATGGAAAATCCGAGTCGAATAAAAGCGTACAAAGGCCTTTTTTTTTTCTTCTTTTTTTTTTTCCATTTTTCAAATGCCAACGTTTCGTCCCTACTTTTCTTATTCCGTCTTTTTTTTCTTTTTTTTTTTTTTCTTTCCGCGTATTTCATTCGCGTTACGTTTTTAAAATTCAAAACGTTTATCCATTTGTAAAGGAACATCTGTTTGGTTTTCGATCTGCAGCCAGCGCGTACACAAAAACGTTTCATCCCATTTCTACCAATGGTAAAAACCGATGGTTGAAGAAATGGGATACGTTCGCGCGAATGCGGCACCTCGTTTTTCACTTTTTGCCACACCTTCGGTGGAAACGCAGCCGAAGAATAGGAAAGAGAGAATCGGGACGGCAATACCGTATTTGGTGTACAATACGTAGGTAAGAACCCATACCTACCGTATAATTATAATAATATTACGCGAGGAGTACCCGCAGTTGCGCGTATTATGCCACCTATCCGTACCTACTGCAGATACTGCAGACACTGCAGACACTGCAGACACTGCAGACACTGCAGACACTGCAGATACTGCAGATACTGCAGATACGGTAAGGTCGGTACGTGTGGGACTATATGCAGACGTAGAGTAGTTTCACGTGCGCCAGGCAAGAGCGTAGGAAGAAGGATGGACGCTGCAACGGAGGATGCGCTCTTCGGTCGTATTGGTTTTACCCGCGTTCCGTGCCAAAACCCTCCTACAAGTACCCAAATGCACCTACAATTAGCTGCCTACCACTTATAGGCGTCGACATACCTGTAAAACATAAGTACGTGGGTACGCGAAACGTATCAGTCGACCGAACAAACAAAGAATCGAGAAGAAAACCAATCGAATTAGGTCGCATAAAATACTGCTGAATGGTCGATAAGTTCGTCGGATTGAGCGTCCATAAACGTTTTTCGCATTTTGCCTCGTTCCTACGCCTATACTGGACCCACAACTTGACCGTAACGTGTAGCTCTTTATTTTATTTTCGTCTATTTTCTTCTCTTCTTTTTTACGTACATACTTTTTTTACTTTTTACCTTTTTTTAACTTTTTTTAACTTTTTTCGCGTGGTGTAAAGGTTCGAGAACGCTTTCTCCTCGCTCTCCGTCACGAATCCTCGACGAGTGACAGCGAAGGGCGCGGCGACAGCGGCAGCCCAATTGAAATCACCATTAATAAAAACACGTCGCATATACCCCCACTCCTCATCGCTGTTCCTCGCTCCCGTAGTTACCTACTCACCCTACTCTTTATTATCATTATTATTGTATATTATCAAGTATTATTATTATTATTATTAATAATAATAATAATAATAATAATAAGACTTAATAATGTACAATAATAATAATAATTTTCGTGTACTGATTTTTTTCATTAATTTTTTTTCCCACAGCATACGAATGAATTATTCGATGACAGGTCTTTCGAGAGTTTCTCTCTCTCGCTCTCTCTCTCTGTCTCTCTCTCTCTCTCTCCCCTATCTCTCCCCCTCTATCTGCTCAATTATACTTTTGCTCGCTCGCTCTCGTTCCCAAGTTTCTCATTTACGTCCGCGTAATATGCGTGTGGTCGTAGCCGCTCATTGTATAAGTGCCCGCTTCAATTTAAACGAATTAAAATCGGCAGACAGATGGGCGCTCATTTTATGACACTTCCTGTCTTCCTCTTGGTCTCGGCTCATTTTTGCTGCGCGTACCCGCCGCTGCTTTCATTTTGTACTCGACGACTGCGATTTTTCAGAGGAAATTTTCATTTTATCCACACATTATGCACCGCCTCCTCGCTGCTGCAGTGTCTTCAACTCGCTTTAACGTGTCGTCGGTAAAAAAGAAAAAAAAAAGAAAAAAAAAGAAAAAAAAAGAAAAACCGAAGCTATACGGTGCGCGGATGTGCGGCCTATAGTCTACGAACGCGGTGACGTCGGCTCGAGTTCGTTTTTAATTGTTGTTTTATTCGGACCGATTTTTGTGCGGCTGGCTGGATGATGGGTCGGATGATGCGTGGGTACTGCAGCGGCGTGCCGCATGGGAACTACCTCTACCAATTGGTCGCCGAGCAAGGCTGCTTTTTCCGCTTCATTGTTGCCAGAACACAATCGTATTATTATACCAACAAGTTGGCCGTCGCCATTACGATATAAAGGAAATAGAGAGAGAAGAAAAAATAGAAAAAAGAAAAAAGAGAAAGGAGAAAAAACAAATAGAAAATAAAGGGCATTCGCGCACGTCCAGTCCAGATTGGTGACCGTAGTGCGTCGTTTCAAATATACTATTACGTACAGGCACCTACCTACGTAATACCTACCTACGGTAGTCTAATTTACAGTCTGAGAGTATTACGAGTAGGCTGCGTCGTTCACTGTACGAGCTACGGAATGGCTGCTGCGAAAATAAATCGTTGGCCATTTAGGGTGGTTACTATAGGTACCTATGGTTGCTACGTCGCGTACGCAATGCCCGCTTAGCTACACCCTCGCAGGTACCTACTTCCTACGTTTCTATACCTATACCCTATACCCTATACCCTATACCCTATACCCTATACCCTATACCCTATACCCTATACCCTATACCCTATACCCTATACCCTATACCCTATACCCTATACCCTATACCCTTTACCCTATACCCTATACCCTATACCCTATACTCTATACCCTATACCCTATACCCTATACCCTATACCCTTTACCCTATACCCTATACCCTATACCCACCTGTACAGCTACCTACTCGACTCGGCTATTCAAAAGTATTGAAAGCTATATATATAGGAAGAAGAACAAGAGCACCCTGCCGCACTGTCCAATGTGCGCGTGTCTTCACTCACTTCCTACGCAGGCCTCTGCTCCCCTTCGAAGGTGCCATACATTGTTTTACATCCGAGTTTTATCCTCCGATAAGCGATATAGCCTATATATGTACCATGGTTATAATTAGGGCCATATTTTCCACCATTCGTAACTCGTGTAGATATTAGAAAATGGTCGAAATAAAATAAGCGGGACTAAGAAAATTCTTTCCGGAATTCGGTGGCGTAATTTTGTGCGGGTGTAGATTCAGGGGGTGGGGTTGATACACCTCCGGAGGTTGGAAAAAAAATTAAAAAAAATTAAAAAAAATTAAAAAAAATTAATTTGTTGGCAAAGACCACCCGGACTCGTCCGTTTAATCAATGACGTAAGTATTGGAAATTTGTTAATTTGTTTGTTTTTTTTTTTTTTTTTTTTGTTCAAAACTCGCCGCAGAATCTTTTAATTTTCTGCACTGTTGCCTCTTTTCCCTGAGAAATTACTGCGGGTGCCAACGGCAGGTACCGCATCGATATTACGCCGGACCTAATTGCTGACGGTCTTTCCACGACTCCGGTCGAGTGTAAAGGCCATTCCTTCACTACGTACCCAACATTAATTCATACAGTTCTGCGGCAATTCTTTCCGTAGTATGACGTTAATCGCTGTGTGTCTAACCCTCGTTTCATCTACATAAACCTCCACCATATCTCGAAAAAAGTTTGCCCTAAATAGTGTGACATGTACGGCGCCTATTAGAGGTGCGAAAAATATCGATATTACCTAAAAACGTGGAAAAATATTGATGTTTGACGAAATTAATGCCCATTCCATCCGATAAACGACGATATTTTGCGGATCGATATTTTCCAAACATATGCGTGTTTCGCATCGCTAATACGTAGTGTCCGAAGATGTCCACCAGTCCACGTTTGAAACTATAACATCTGGTAAATAGAGGCTAACCCGATGGTATATCTGCACTTAGCTCGAGTTCTACCAATGACGCAGATACGAGGCCAAATAGCCTGCAGATTTGCTTCTTTTGCCAAAAACTGGTCATACTTACAGTGCTACAGCAAGTTTTCCAACGAACAAACACCTTCCCCATGTAGAACGGAGAGCCTGCTTTGGTCTTGTGAAACTTTCTCACTTTTTAATGACCTTCCAAACATGAAGGGTGTGCAACCGTAACTTTCGTCCAGAAACTAAACGTAAATATGAAATTAAATATGATTTCTTCGAAGGGATAGGCTCGTCCCCTATCAACGGTCTACTCTTCGAACGTTTTAGTACCTTATTTTAGTTTTGCCAATTCGAAAACTTGTAAAATTGGCAACTCGAATAAAAACGATAAAACTTTTTTTCTTTTTTTTTTCTCGTCAAATAGATTTATAGGGTACAAACGTGCGTGTCTTCGGCATAAAAAAATTCCTGTTCGGCTGCTGCATATTCGTACGTTTAAAAAAATAAAATTTTTTTTCAGCACTACGTCCAAGCAAATCGAATAGCTAACCCAAAGTCCAAGTGCGGCGTTTTTCCAAAACCCCTTCTGTTATTTGAAAAATAAGTTGATCAAAATCGTTCGCAGAACACGAATGTAAAAAAACGTCGTAATTATTAATTACTTAGATCGACCAGTCAAATTTTATAAAAAAAAAAAAAAAAAAAAAAAAAAAAAGGATGTAAAGTTACACTCAAATAAGTGAACGCGTGTAAAGGCTTAAGCGAATACATAGGTGTGAAACCGATCACGCGAAAGCGTTACAAAACTGGCAAAACTGGCGCTTAGGTATATGCACCTCCCTATTGAGGGCCGCTCAAACAGATACGCAAATTAGGCGATCTGGTCTACGGCAGCTTTTCGCAGAAGGAACATAAGAGAGGACGAAAACGCGCTCAGCGAACAAACGAGCGACAAAAGAAGCCTCGACGAGAGATTTTGTACTCAGTATCGAAGTGACTACACGGTGAGAGCTGCAGAACCATCGACGTAGTGGAGTCAAGATTCAGGGACGCGTTTTTAAATGGCAAATTTGCGAATACGCGTTCGTTGGCCATTACTAAGGAACAAGGGCGTCTATAGCTCGTTCGTAAGGGTGAGAGTCACATCTTGACGACCTTCCCTTCTGACCCCCGACCCCCCAACAATAACGTTTCTATCGAGAAAATCTCATTATTGTTTGTAGGTCAAGTTTCTTTCTTTTTTGTTTTTTTTTTTTTTTTTTGCGATGCTAACCATGGTCCACACCCCCAGGACCCTCCCTCGTGTACGCCGTTACTTAGGGATGCAGTTACGTGTTGTTTGGGCGCGAGGGTCGGTTTAACGTCGCAACCCCTTCTCGCCACGCCACTGCAACGTACACATTGTCGCGGGCCGTCGAGAAAGCATAGACCGGCCTGACATGCGAACTTGGTGCCATTCGAAAAGAGTGTGAAATCATCTGAATTCGATTTAAGATTGCCAAGGCAGCTATATTAAGCTGCGTTAACGGCAATTCGAGAAAATACTGTACCTAAGTGACTTGGAACCGGTTACCTCGCATTCCATCCTTTTTCTCTTTTTTCATGTCTCAATTTTGCCATTCCAGCGAAACGAACGCGCGTATTTTTTTCATTTTTTTTCCCCATTTTCTTGGAATTCTCATCGCATTTCGTCGCAACTCGAAACGCCACGTAAAAATAACTTACAGCAGTGCCGCTCACACGTCAACTCACCCAATTAAACGTTCGAATCTTTCGCGTTGACGAAGCGTCCATTTTTGAAAATGTAGCCCGGTCTGTTTCCATTTTTCGCACACGCACACGCACATGCAGCCGCCATATTTTATTAATTTCAAGTTTACCATTATTTTGCTGCTGTATCCAGCAAAAAACATTTGCGTTTTACACGATTTGAATTTAGAGGGGATGGCTTACCCGCCTTGGGAGGTACTTATAATTACGAAGGTGGCCTGCACCTCCGTAACGTGAATTCAGCGACGGCTTCGTTATTTTATTTTTTTAATTGCTTACAAAGTATTTGCAAAGGTGACTCGTTGATGTACGTACTCGTGTTCGGTGAAAGGAAGGTAAATACTATTATAACGACTTCGTGCATTTTCAAGTAGGTTTTCGAGCCATATTTACCTATTAAATTGATTTCATTTTCACGTTACGACGTAGGGGTGCGGGTAAATACGTTTTTCGTTTCATGATCGAATGGAAACTCTCTCGTAACTGGAGGCTCAAATTCGTACGTGTATATTGTACGTACAATTTTGTATTTATGGGGCGGCCTCTTTGATGTCGTCCCGTAGGAAAAATACCTAGAATTTGAGTTTTTTTTTTTTGGCATAAAAAATGGCTCGTTCGTATTCGAAGGTTCGAAATAAACTTTTCCGACCTAAAGTTCAGCGTAAAATCGAATGGCGCCGGTTTGAAGTCGATACAATCGAAATTGGCGGAGATAGAATCGCGTATTAATCACGTAGAGCGAGTATTTGTGGCAAAAATTGAATGAAAACTAAACATAAAGAAATTCGGTAGACTATATTTACGATTAGGATAAATCGCGAAATACGCTCAAACTGCTTTCCTACCGCCAGTACCCAGTGCTGCGAGCGGTTGTAAAATTCGGTTCTCACTCGACTTAGCTGCCGAACGTTCATATCTGGACAATGAGATGTAACGGCACCTTCTTCTAAGACGACAACAGTTTCACAGAATGTGGTCCCGAAAAGTAAATTTTCATTTTAATGTGTCCCTGCAAGAAAAAAGCCACACGGACGTGGAGTTAGATGGAGTGATCGTTCAGGCCAAAGTATAATACGACACCGTACCGAATTCAATATTTAACTCCATCTCCACCAATTTTATTTATATCGATTTCTCATCGAATTTTAGGTCGGAAAAGTTTATTTGAAAGGCGGGAATTCGAGAAAAGCTAAATCCTACACACATTATTTTTCCCGCGGGTAAACATCCGAGTTACCCCACCCTGCACACGCCTATAGTATAAATATTATACAATTATACGATTATATGCAAATTAGTATACTGGGTTACGTGCATAAGATTGTCGATCGAAGGTGATACAAAATCGCATTTTAGTCCGGTAGTCGCGAAGTTTTGTACAGATATTTGTATCCGGAAGAGAAAGACGGCTATTGATTTTAGTGCGGATCCACCGAACTGCACGTCCCGTATGTTCGACGGTTCGGAAAAGCCGAATTTTCAAATTAACGCGGTCGCGCAATTTGAAACAAATTAATATTTTCATGCGGAGATGGGCAAGATGTACCGAATTTGGTGCGAAACATTCGCATGCCGCAGGGTACGTCCGCTATGTCGGATCACGTTGGTTTTTGTCAGTTAAAAGAATCTGAAACGAATCGGCTAATTGCTGGGCACCAGACACAGAATTTGAAACATCTCCTTTATCGACTCTGCAATATTTCAATATTCTATCGGATTTCGTAACAAGTGGCAGTGTGGCACGTACACCGAGGCGATTTTCGTTCACGCCTATAAAATTATTAACAACTTACACCTAGCCTATGGTGTTTCGACGACGATTTTAACGTGCTCGATTGATAACCTACTTCTCTTACCACGTTTGCTGCGCTGGAATTTTTTTTTTTTTTTTTCAAACGTTGGCGAAGGATTTAGTTTATTTGCAAAAATGTTCAACTTTTTTCAAGGTAGGTACAATCCAATTATAACCGAAAATATCATTAATTAGTTTTTTTTTTTTTTTTTTTTTTTCTGCATTGTTAAAAACCCTAACGAAAATTATCGCGATGAATATTAACGTAATATTATAAAATAGGTAGCTCGCAGTGCACGCGTTACCTGAAAGTTCCCACCATCTCATCGTCAAAACCTGCTTGGTTAGAGAAATTTAAGTTCATGCGACACCTTATAGCCAATTGCAAAACCTGTATTTTCCATTTATTTCAAACTGGCGCAGTTAACAGATATGTACTGCAGGCGCTCGTATTTTTGTATTTTTAGAAATTTTTTATTTTTCTAATAAACATGAAATTTCCTTTATTTGTAATCTACGCTGTATTTGTGGAGTTGCTATACGAGATTGATACAAAATTTCAGCCAGGTAGCCTATCCCTTATAGAATACTTTAGTGACAGAATTAACCTAATCTGTATTATAGAACGCTGTTAACCATTAAATTTAACGCATTTATCTTCCCCGTAATATTTATATTAGTCGTAGACACAAACGGGGGGGCCAGGAGGTCCTGTCTTCAAATGAATCTAACAAAATTTTTGAAAATATTTTTCTCGCTATGATCTTCTTACGGATGCAAAATCGAAAATTAAACAAATAAAACGATAATAAATAATAACGACGACGATAATAATAATAATAATAATAATAATAATAATAATAATAATAATTGGTCAAATTTGTTTTTGGTACGAGCGATGGTGGCCCGAATTTAAAACTCCGTTAACGTTTAATACGACCTTTACTGAAAGAGCGCACAAAATCCTGCGCGAGTACCGGTAGGCTATGTAAGTAATTTAACGTTAGCTACAGAAGCTTTTTGAGGAAATCGATAAAATTTCTGTTCGTTGAATTTCAGAATATTTTGGACGATCTGTTGGTGAGAACGTTTTAGAGCGGCACATTTTCACGTACTTATAGGTGAAATTTATTTCTTAAAATCAAGCCGTTTTAAGGGCGAACATTGTTGTACGTTTTTGAAACCGAAATCATCGCTTTATATTTCGGCAATTTTAACCAAACTTAATCCGCGGCGACTGCAGCCGAAAGTTTCTCACAATGGAAACGAATCGGCTAAAACTTGAATTATACCAGCAAATAGGCCAACAGAATAGTTTTGCAGCTTTTATAGTCGAGTTCCCATTTTACGTCCTCATTTTCGTTGTTTTTGGCCTTACTTTTTGCTAACTAAAAAACGGAATTTAGCTGAAAAAAAGTCTATACGCTATTAGTGAGAACCGCTCGCGAGTGTAGGTAAGCTGTGTTCGTTAGCCTTTTGTTAAACGAGATTTTGTTTACTCGAGTGTGTTATCTTTTCATAATCTTTCTATTTTTAAAATAGGCTCGAAATATAGTTGGACCTGGTAGGTCCGCCATATTCGACGAATGGGCTTAAGAAATCAAAATTTATTTTTCCGCTTAAATTGAGGCCTCTTTCTTCCAGATTGGCTACCGCCATCGTTCTTGACGACACGGCCGTTCAGGCTGAGCTCCGAAGTGAAGCTCTCCAGAAGCGCAGAGGGTAGGTAGGTAGGTACCTCTACCGTAAGCCATGCAGCGTGTGCAATTTTGTGGCATCAAATCCTGTAGATATCGCCGAATCGGCAATACTGTCGGAAACTTAATTTCGCTCGCTGGATGATAATTACGTAGGCAGGTATTCCAAATTCAAGCGCATCGTTTAAAAGTATTTTGAACGACCCAGCAGAATTTCGTCGCCTCGAACATTTGCTTCGCTTTTTTTGTCGAAATTGTCGATAGTTTTACGCACACACCCGAAGGTCGCTCACTCGATCCGGAGGTGCGAAAATATATTATACCTAATAGTATATTAACGGAGGAATACGAAATGGAGAGACGCCAGTCGAACGCCTGCAAAATATGAAATGCATGCGATTTGGCACCACTGACTTCTTAGCCTACTAATGCGCCCTAAATACGACGATGTTAACGTTCAGCTGCGACGTATTCGTTGGTTCTACCGCCGCCCCCCCCCTCCCTCCCCATCCAAGTCAGACTAAAGAAATCAGCAAATTTCAGAAATAATGAAAAGAAATATACGCGACTTACAGCACTGACCAAATATTTCGAATTTTCGCAGATTTTCAGGAACAAAAAAAAAAAAAAAAAAAAATGCCCGTTATTCTATTTCCGACTTTACATAGGCGGATACTTAACTGGATACTTAGTGGACATAAATAGGTTGGCCAGTGGTTATATTTTTCAGAAATCGAAAACAGTAGGATGAACTTGCATGGCGCACAATATCCTCCACCGTAGTCGACCAACATGCGAGCATTCGCATAATAGAATAAGGTTTTGCCGTTATACGTGGGTATCCTTACGTGATTATAGGCTAATAAGTGATTCTTGATGGACGTACGTCATTATTAGAGGCTATAGCCGACAACAGAAGACGCAAGACGAACCACCCTATTGGCCATTTTGGTTCGAGTAAATGGGTCGATTAGGGCCTAACGGTAGTAACAAAATAATAATAATAATAATAATAATAATAATAATAATAATAACGATAATAATAATAGATAATAATAAATATGGACGAGAATACGTAAAAGATAGAAATACCTACAGACTGAATGTAAAATGGAGGCGGTCACAGTAGGCCGAGAACGGGAACGCGAAAGTTGGTTCGAGTTCGGTTCCGTTCTCGTTCTCGTTCTCGTTCTCGGATTTCTAAAAAGCACGCATGCGCGCAACGTAATATTATCATTTTCACAACATTTATTCATCATTACCGTAGCTATCGTTTCCGTCGACAAAGTACGGCGAATGGACCACAGAAATATTCTCGTAGCCTTCGTTCTCGTTAACTGCGAGCCGGCCTTTACTCTGCAAAACGATGCTTATCATTGTACAACACTGTGCATCTACACCTTTTTCTCCCTCCCCAACCAACCAACCAACCAACCAACCAACCAATCGCCACCGCCGCGTATACAAAGGTCAAAGGTGATTCTGACGTCACGCACTCGTTAGCCTACGACAGAGTAGGCATAGGCTGCCTGCGGCAGGTTTCATAGGTCGCATCCAAACTCGAGTCCACCGCGTAATGGCAGACCGCCAAGGCGGGCCCGCCCACGCCCACGCCCACGCCTGCGGGTACCTATGTACCCACCGACAGATAGGCTAATTATACTTTGGTGATGCCATTCGTAATATCACCGAGACGCGGCCTACGTGCCTGCGGTATCAAATTTAACTTACCCAACAACCGAGCCACCCTATATATCGGCTCGATTGATTAACACCTAATTGCCTGCGAATTAGTCTCGCAGGTATAAGCTACCCAATTGGGTATCTACACTGCAAATCAGGCCTTTTCAGCCGTGCCCAAGCAGCTATTTAGCCGAGCTGGCAGTCAAAAGCCAGCGAGCTTGCGACGAATCGTCCGACGGAAGGCATTTACCATAAAATCGGAACCGCCGTCTTTACCATATCGGTGGATCCAGGATTTTCAAGAGAGGTGCGGCGATTATTTTTTTATTTATGTTCTTTACCAAAGTTGTATAAAACAGTGCGAACAGTGCGGTTGTTACGATTGGTCACGCTAAGCTGAAATAATTATTTTTTATCAAACGACCGGCGTAGGAAAAATATCGCTCCCTATTGTTGTAACTGTCGATACACCCATTAATACAGAAATTTTCTTTTTTAATATTTAGGTCAGCTGACGAATTAATGGCCCCATAAAAATTCCATCGGTCACGAGTCGGTAATTAATCGTTTTCTTTACTTTTTTCTTTTCATTTTCT
>WOFM01001706.1:0-14983 GCA_011428145.1 Ericerus pela | reverse complement strand
TGAGTGAGTTAACACATTTAATAATATAATACTTTGTACATACAGTACATATTTCTACGTTAATATTAATACATATTCAATCACAATTCAACGAGCAAGACTATCTGTTCACCAGAGACTTCTACAAAAGAGGTTCCAGGTACTTAGAAGTAGCTGTTGGAGAACTGAACTAAACTGAACAATTATACAACTGAATCGAGGGATTATATACTCGTTCAGGGTATGAAAACGTACGTGTCGGATAGGTAAAGTGAGGTAGGGTATTGTTATTATAGGGTTGTGCTGACTCGTCGAGTACTCGAGGGACAGGTACAACTAGGTCATAAATATACAGAAGGTATATCTGTATATGTAAAATTAAATACAAATAGTTTTGTGGTTGTTTATGAAGAGTTATAGGAAGGTAATTTGTTGACAAATATCTACATTTTTGGTATTCGAAAATGAGTGAACGAATATGTTCGTCATTTCTCAAAATAGACGAAAATATACGTTACAATAATATAATTGATGAAATTAATAAAAATTTTGAATAAGATTTCACAATGAAGATAATATAATGAACCAAATTTCTTTATAGGTTTTGAAATAAAAAGAGATAGGTATAATAAAATAATTAAAATATCTCAAAATATGTATATTAATAAAATATTAAATAAATTTAGTCTCAATAAAGCAAAATATTCCACTACACCTATGGAAACAAATTTAAAAATCAACACTAATAATAATGAAAACTCAACTAATGTCACAGAATATAGAGCAGTGATAGGAGTCTTACTATATATCTCTAGACTAACACAACCTGATATAGTGTTTGCAGTTAACTACCTATCAAAATTTCAACAACATCCCACAATACAATCAAAAAATTATATAAAAAGAATTTTCAAATACATCAATAATACACAACACTATTTTTTAACATATAAATCCCTAGGAGAACACATAGAAGCATTTGTAGATGCATCATATGCATTTGATGTTAATGACGAAGTTATAGATCCAAATAATCTGTCTAAAGGAAAATCTGTATCTGGATATCTTATTTTCTGTAATGGTGATCTCATAAACTGGTCTGTTCGCAGACAATCAATTATGGCAAGCTCTTCAACAGCAGCTGAAATTATAGCCATTTATGACTCATTAGATGATTTAAAAATAATTTGGTTATTAATGAAAGAAATATATCAACAAGAAACACCCATACAAATAAATGAGAATAACACTTCTACACAAAGAATTTGTTCAGGTGGTACTCAAAAACGTGCTAGAGCACTTATAATTAAATGTTACAAAATTTTTGAAGCATTCGAAAATAAAATTATAGAATTCAAAACTAAAAATTCACAAAATCAATTGGCAGATTTATTAACAAAGTCTCTCAAAAAATCAAAATTTCAATATTTAGTTGAGCAAATTCTTGAAACCTAAAATATATTCGCTATTTCTTAATAATATTATAATAAATACAATCTCTATAAAAATAAAATTAATTCACAATTCATAATTATATATAACTTAATAAATACCAAAAAGTTACATCTATATAATCAGATAACTGACATTCTTGAAACTTTAATTTATATAAATAATATAATTACTTTAAAAAAGACTGAATTTTACTTACTTTTTATATGACCTTTTCTTAAACTATACTAGTCCTTTTTATATAAATATGTAAACTCATTTGAAATCATAAAACTTTAATTACCATTTATAAAATTGTCAATTTATGTTACCTCATTATTGAAACAAATGTTCCTTTTATATATTTACTATTTTTTTATTTTTAATGTGATAACATTTGTATTTTCTATATGGGATCTGTTTTCAAATTCGATGTTTCTTTATTTTCCTATTTTTTTTCACACATCAATAAAATATCGATATTCGTTTACATGCATTTTCTATTTAACATTGAAAAATATAAATTTTTTTATATATCGAATTTTTATAAACCAGATCGATATTTATTTACATGTATTTCCCATTTAACATCGAAATCGAATTTTTATCAATATATTAAGTAGCTAAAATATTTACTGGAATTTTTCTAAGGTTTATCAGTGAATGAGAATGAGTGAATAGTGATTTGAATTATTTTTAATATTCATGATTTTAAAGTGTACCTAGTTGTTTTTTTGATAATGTTTTCAAATTACAAAATTTTAAGTATTCATCTTTATATTCATTTGAATTTCAATGAGTATAATCTGAAATAATATGTTTATTGTGTTATGTCTTTGCAGTATCCAGAGGTTTTCTATGTTTCATCTACAAATTTGGTATGGTAACTTAATTAATTTATCTTCGCAAATTTAACGCCAATGAATTTTGCAAATGAATTCATCCATCAATGCATTCTTGATTCACCGATGAATTATATAATTAAATTGAAGGAAAGTCAATCGGTGAATCGAGTTGAATAGAATCTATCGACGGATTCTACTCAATTTACCGATGAATTATTTCACTATAAATTAAAGAAAAATCGGTCGGTGAATCGAGTAAAATCCATCGATGGATTAAAGTCAAATAATATGAAAATTGTGAGAAGATGAGGAAGAAATCAACAGATCGAGACGACTAAAAACACATGAAACGAACCTAAACTAAAAACGACATCGAACAGAGACTAGACACACACATTACGAACACATAAATAAAGACACAAGATTCACTAATTACGAACTTTTATTTCCACATTAAGAGTAGTGGAGTTGTTAACAATATGAATATCAAAAAGCGACTAGAGGCGTATGATTACATAATATCACAGTCAGGTACAAAACACTAAAAATCACAGATTACAAAAATATATCGACAGTGTTGCCACCACAAATGATATGTGAGAATAATAGTCACGAGTATAATTTAATTTGCTATAATTCTCACACGCCTCCTCAAATTAAACTTATACGATTGCGGTAAAATGGTAAAAACGAATTATTAAATTAATAAGGTCATTAAAAACATAAATGACAAAAGTCAACAAAAATACAAAAAGTTACAACAATAAATACTACATGAATGGTAAACATATACAATAAGTTACAACAACTTTAACATTTTACAAAATACATCAAATTTAGGCCTCGGGCAGCCCTTCGTAAAAACATCAGCCAACTGTCGCGAAGTTGACACGTATGAATACTTAAAGTCTAAATTTACGTGATTGCACACAAAACGGTACTTTACGTCCACATGTTTTGATCTGCGTGTGTTCCATTTTCCAGAGTGCAAGATAGACAGACAACTCTGATTATCTTCGTAAATTACAGCTCTGTCATCAATTTGAATGCAAAAGTCACTCAATAAGTATTTCAACCAAATTGATTCAGTGGTAGCATCGCATATGGCGATCAACTCACTTTCAGTGCTAGACAGAGCTACTGTTGGTTGTTTCTTACTAGACCAGGACACCAGCGACCCATAAACAAAGACACAGTAACCCGAGATAGACCGTCTTGTATTAACACAGTTACCCCAATCGGCATCCGAATATGTTTCGACTATATTGCCATTATTATTATGTTCATATGAATATATAAGTTTTTTGTCTTTAGTAGTCACTAAATATTTTAGAACTCTCAATAAATATTTGAAATGTTCATCTGTGGCATAACTGGAGAACTGGCTGAAGTACGATATTGCAAAGCAAATATCAGGCCGTGATCCTAGCATTAGGTACATCAAACATCCCACGAGCTGTTGATAGTTATTATTCAGCACACTATCACACGCATTGAGGTCCCTGTCCAATTGGAGTTTGGGGTCAATAGGTGTGTAGGTAGGTGCACATTTATCAACACCGAATCGCCTAGCAACAGACTCGATGAGATTCTTCTGCTCGATCTCCAGTACACCCTCTTCGCGACTATAATTAATATTTAAACCTAGATACTTATTAACTTTTCCAAGATCCTTACATTTGAATCTCTTATTAATTTTATTTTTGAAAAATATGATTTGTTCTTTACTATTGGAACTAATGAGAACGTCATCAACGTAAGTGAGTGGATAAACTATCGTTCCATCATGTTTATTTTTGAACACATATAGACAGTCATCAGCCATGCTTTGTACAAAGCCAAGTGACAACAGGAACTCATTAAATAGCTTATTCCACACTTTTGGCGACTGTTTAAGACCATATATAGACCTATTCAATTTTAATACATTATTATATTTATCAACCTGCGTTTCAATACCTTCAGGTATCTCGAGGTACACATCCTCAGAAAGAATACCGTTCAAGAACGCACTACAGATATCTATTTGTTCTATATAAAATTTTAATTTATTACTGACAGCCAAGAGGGTCCTCACAGTCGAAAGTTTCGCCACTGGCGCATATACTTCATTAAAATTGAAGCCTTTCTTCTGCTGACAGCCTCTGGCAACTAACCTAGCTTTATATAAAACATTATTTTCATTATCATATTTTTTATTAAAGATCCAACGACACGTGATGGTAGGGGCGTCCTTTGGACGTTTGGTCACCTTCCAAGTCTGATTGGAGTTCAGGGCACTTATTTCAGATGAAATAGCCTCTTTCCACATCAGACTATCAGGTGCTGCACTCGCCTCCTCAAACGTCAAAGGAATGCCGTCCTCAGCCAGGTATATATTTCCTGCTGCTTGATCACGTGCAGTCGCCTCCTGTGAAAGACAATCTAAATTTAAATCACCATCAACTTCAATATTTTCCAAGTTGGATTCAGTGACTTCTTTAAACAACTCATCATTTTTAGTATATTTATTATATTCAGAGTTACTTATTGCACCTTCAAAGAACTCAACATCACGTGACAGACATATCTCCTTAGTGCTTAAGTCCAACAACCTGTAACCGCATGGTGAATAACCTACCATTACTAACTTTTCACTTTTACTCTTAAATTTGTCAGAGTCATGTTTGAACGATAACATATATGCATCGCATCCAAACGTTTTTAATTTATTATAGTTATATTTTTCACCAAACCATCTCTCAAATGGAATAAAATCTTTATTTGTGGGGCATCTGTTTACGATATAGGTGGAGCACAATATGGCTTCCGACCAAAATATCTTCCCAAGACCACTCTCAAACAACAGTGTCCTTGCCCTCTCGCACAGTGTCCTGTTCATTCTCTCAGCTTTTCCATTCTGCTGAGGACAACCACCAACAGTAGGTTCAACCACAATTCCCTTCTCAGTACAATATGACTGGAAGGTGGTATTCAAGTACTCTGTGCCGCAATCACAACGGAGTCTCTTTACATTATAGCCAAACTTATTCGAGACCATCTCGTGATATTCTTTAAATTTTGTAAAAGCTTCTGTCTTGTTCGCCAGCAAGTAAACACAACAAAAATTGGAATAATCGTCGATAAAAGTCATGAAATACTTAGCTCCTTTATATGCAGGAGGGTTAATAGGTCCACAGAGATCAGTATGAACCAACTCCAACGGCTTATTTGTTTTTCTTTCATGCCTTGGAAATGGTTTTCGACTCTGTTTCCCCATAACACAGGGCTCACACAGCAATCTGCGATTGGAGTCAACATTAGGTATCAAACCCCTACTTGACAGCAATCTAACATCGTTCACATTTAGATGAGCAAGTCGTTTATGCCACACAAACAGTGGGCTCAATTCATCTCCCAACGTCAGATTACACAATTGACTTGGCATTTTTACAAAGTCAATTGTGTACAAATCCGAGTCTACGCTAACACCAGTGGTAACTACTTTTCCACTGCAGCGTTGGATGATCTCAACAGACTCTTCCCTAAACAAAGTGTCAAATCCCGACTTGCTCATACGTTTAACCGAAAGCAGATTCTGCGGCAGCTCCCGAGCATACCTTACATTTTTCAACTCGATTACAATTCCATTCAAAAGTTTTAATTTTACAGTACCCACCGACGTGACAGACAGAGAGACACCCTTCTTCGCAACACAGATACTATGTGGTCTGATCAAGTCTATATAATCACTGAACAAATTTATATCATTTACAATGTGAACTGTGCATCCACTGTCAACTATAAATGTGGTTCGAGGCATCAAGTTTAAATTTTCTTTTGCATTGCAAGAGTCATTAATTTTATTATTATCGTCATTATTCAGTGTGAAGCTGTAACCCACTTCAGAGCAAACGTCATTAGCATTAAAATTTTCATTGCACATCTGTGCCGAGCTCCTATTACTATTATTATTATTGGAACTTTGGTCATTAACTCGATTTTCACTGTTATTATTACTATTATTACAATTATTATTATTATTACGATTTTTGACATAACAGTTTCGGGCTATATGCCCTATTTTGTTACAATAGTGACATTTCACATTAGAATGTCCACCGTCAGTATTATTATTACGACCACGTCCATTAAAATTATTATTATTATTATTGTTTGAGCTCGAATTTTGATTATTATTATTAAAATTATTATTTCCGCCTCGACTGAAACCACGACTATTATTATTATTTCGAGATTGACCACGATTAAAACGATTTCCATTACTACTATTACTAGAATTTCGTCCAACATTATTGCAATTACCAAAATAAATGTTCTCCTCACCAGTGACACCCACTGATGAAGGTTTTTGAGATGTAGTGTTCAGAGTGTTACCTCGAACTGTCGATTTGCTATCAGAAGATAGCTCACGCTGGAAGTTATTCAATTTCATGAAAACTCCATCCCAGGTGACGACTTCTGCATCTTCAATCACAACCTTAATTGGACAAAATTCCGCAGGTAATGACCTCAGCAATACCAAAATAAATTGTTTCGTGGTCGTTAAATCTCCTAATTCTGTCAAACGTCTACAACGAGAATGAAAATCCAACAAATATTTATGCAAATCAATACCAGACACATACCGTTTTGCGTACAAATCACCTCGTAAATCCATCAGTGTCTGGTCATTGCCGTTGTCGATGAGGTTCATTAGGACATGAAACATCTCCTTCGCCGTCTTGTACGTCTGGATCATCTCAAGGTACTCGTCAGTCACGTTGTTTGCTATCAGGAACATCGCCTTCGCATTCTCCTTGGACCAAGCATCTCCCCTGTTACGAACAGTCGGCAAAGAATCGATTATAATGTTAGTTAATGACTCCTTTGCCAACAACAGCTCCATCCGGAACTTCCATGTACGGCCATTCTGCCCATTGAACGGCTCAATCATGTTCTTCTTTCGCGCTTCCATCTCATTGACAGGTACGAACGATCAGTTACACCGCAAACACAGCGATTTTCAGCAACTTTCAGACACGTCGACCAACAATTCAACACGAACGAGATCACAGGAACATCGAACAGAGAACATATCAAACAATCGAAAAACAATTAGCAGGCATGATATTACTTGGGTGTGGCGAGCAGAATCCGACAGCACAACATTGACGAACTATGACAATGGCGACCACGTTGACATCCAGGTATCTGGGCCCATAACCTGTGAGAAGATGAGGAAGAAATCAACGGATCGAGACGACTAAAAACACATGAAACGAACCTAAACTAAAAACGACATCGAACAGAGACTAGACACACACATTACGAACACATAAATAAAGACACAAGATTCACTAATTACAAACTTTTATTTCCACATTAAGAGTAGTGGAGTTGTTAACAACATGAATATCAAAAAGCAACTAGAGGCGTATGATTACATAATATCACAGTCAGGTACAAAACACTAAAAATCACAGATCACAAAAATATATCGACAGTGTTGCCACCACAAATGATATGTGAGAATAATAGTCACGAGTATAATTTAATTTGCTATAATTCTCACAAAAATGTTATCACATTAATTGTAATCAGCTTCAGCCACTGATACTGATCACTAGTTTTTATATATACATATATATACACATAAAATTTTTTGTACTCGGTTTATAAGAGTTCAGGGGGTATTGGACAAAGTCTATATAACTCTCATACATCTCGTACACTACCTGGCAACACTGAACTCTTAACATGTAACATTCATAATCTTATTCTTGCACACACTGTTACATCTTAGTGGGGAATTTGTTGTTTCTCTACCCACAATGCCAACTGTACTTTTGACTGTTGTTTAATCGTCCATTAAATGTTGTTGCTGTAAACTCGTTCATTTCTTTACTCGAAAATACAATCCTTGGTTTAATATTATCCTCGCAATATGAAATTCCTTCTCACTCACTCATTCATCATCATCATCATCATCATCATCACTATCGTATATATATATAATATGTTCACTTCCTTTATAATCTCTCAATATGGTTACAATCTACGCTAGCGCTGTGCTTCACCATCTTATATTATTTGAATATTATATTTTACTTCTTCTTTAATATATTTCTGTAACTATTTGTACTAAGTTTTACTTCTCTTTTTTCAACATTCCTTGTACTTCTCTCACATAATGGTAGCCATCGCTGCAGTTTATTGAAGAATTTTATGTGCAAAAACTCATACGACAGTAATACTAATACAGAATATATTCAATTTTTTTGGTGAATTATTTGTTTCTGCAAAATTGATTTTTGTGTGAAGTAATTTTATACCAAATTATTTTTTGAATTAAATATGTAGTTAAACACGAACTTTTTTTTTTGAATGATAAAATTCATGTTCCTGATTTACTAATGGCTAACTTTGAAAGTATCAAACTATCAATTCAGTAAGGATTACCAAAAAATCAAGGATCAAGTTAGAAATCAAGTATTTGTTCCCATTTTCATAGTATCACTAAGGTTCTATTCCCAAAAAAAACCGACATCTTTTGGCCCAACATCAATATTCAAAATTCTATGAAGAACGATGACAGCAAGCACTGGAAATCAAATTCAATCAACATAAAAGAAAAGGAAAATAAAATTTACGCACAACAGGATATTAAACTCACCCATAATAAAACTCATATTTGTCAGATGAACTTAGGGAATAAATATAATGTCAAAATAGGTCTTAGAATCAGAAAAATTGATACATGGACTTGAAACTTTTAGCAAATTGTGATATTATTTATTAGGCACAATGATAAGGAAAATGGGATTTCAAAGATTAAAATCAGATAGATATTTTTACTAAACAATACAAAATGATGAAGTAATATATTTCCTAACATATATAGACAACATATTAATAGCCTCGAGTAAATAAATAGCTATAACAACAATAAATGATTAACTTTAAAAAATTTTTACCCTAATAATTATAAATAACCCAAAATTTTTTGTAGGATTGGAAATAAGTAGGTCTATTGAAAACTAAACAATATCCCTTACACAATATAAGCACATAGATAAAATGTTTAAAAAATACAAAATGAATGAAACAAAAATTTCCAACACCCCAATGGAAACAAGTTTAAAAATTGATAAAATTATTGATAGAAAGGATGATACTGAATATTGATCAAAGATTGGAGCACTTCTGTATTTGGCAAGACTTACTTGACCAGATATCCTTTTTCCAGTAAATATTTTCTCACATTATCAAAATTCATCAAATAAAACCCTCAAAAATTACGTAAAAAGAATATTTAAATTCATAAATGCCACAAAAAGTTATACCTTAACCTACAAATCAAAAAATAATAGAATACAAGCATATATAGCTGCTTCATACGCCCCACAAGTAGATGATAAACCCATATAAATAAATAATTTAACTAAAGGAAAATCAATGTCAGGATACATGATATTTGCAAATGGAGACTTAGGCCTCTATTCACAAACGTCGCTTTAACCTCCCTTCACTTGAACTTCACTCAAAAATGACTTTTGGCACAATTTTGTTTTTAAAAGTGTGGTAACATTTTATTTTTACATTGAAACTCTCATAAGAGTTACAATGTTCCCACAGAATTGTGCAAAAAACTTTTTTTAAGCGAAATTTAAGTGAAGGGAGGTTAAAGTAACATTTGTGAATATGGGCCTTAATTGACTGAAATTGTCTAAACAAATGATTCATTCTTTTTCCAGTATAGCAGCTGAAATAATAGCAGTTTTTGATACCTTAAATATAATAAAAGTTCTCCAAAATTTGCATTTTAAAATCCTTAATGAAAAAATAATAGTAGATATAATGGAAGATAATATATCGACGCAAAATATATGCTCAGGAGGAAGTCAGAAAAAATCAAGAGCACTAATGATAAAATTTTACTCAATTTTAGAAGCAATGGAAGAAAAAATTTTAAATGTTAGATCAGTAAGTTCCAAAAATCAATTAGCAGATATTTTAACAAAATCTCTTGATCGAACAAAATTTAAAAACATAGTTACAAAAATTTTATAAAACACAAATATCTACACATAAAACATATAATTTGTTTATTCCCTTAACCCAATAATATAATAAGTTGTACCACAGCCCAAAATTAAGTCTAAACAAGTCCAAATCATGAAAATTGAAAATCATTCCTCTACATAATATAATAAAAACTCTCGCCTCTTTTAGAATAAATGGCTTAAAATAAAATCTGATAACACACAAAAATATATTCATCATACTTGCAATACCTCATACAAAGAAACTATATAAAAATCTTGTATGTTTGAACCCATTTACAAAAAGAATAGAAAAAATACTTGTCTTCAAACAAAAATAAGAAATATCATCATAGAAAATATAGGTCAATATAAAAGCAATGAACTCATCACTCGCAAACAAAAAATAATAAAAATAATAAAAATCCCAATATCAATGACCAATATTTTATGTCCAAACTAGCATCGATTAACATAGCTCTTACTCTCTTCATTAAAGTCTGGTTTTGCCTTTCAGCTACGCCATTCAGTTCGGGGGAGTATGGAATGACGTAATCTAGAGAAATACCTTTTTCAGAACAATAATTAATCATCCTACTGTCAGTATACTCTTTTGCATTATTGCACCTAATCAAACCAATGGGGTGATCGGGGAATTTGTTTCACATGGACATAATGATATTTTTAAATTCCACAATTACTTGATTTTTATTGGTTATTGATGTAACAAACGTGTACTTGTAATAGTGGTCAATAAACATTAAAATATATTTTTGATCAGCTATTGATGGGGTAAAAGATCCCATTATGTCTGATGAAGTAATTTCTAATTTTCTTGTTTGTTTATTCCTAATGTTATTATAACCTAATCTTGTATTATTTTTGATGCAGCAAATTTGACAATTTTTGAAATCATCATCCCTAAAATTTATGTTCTCTGAAATCCTTATTGATAAACCTTTTAATTTTTGTAGATATCTAGCATTTAGATGTCCCAGCCTTCTCTGAATCAAAATTTGTTTATTTATATTATCACCCTCCTGTTGTAATTTGGTGTAGTCCTATCAAACAGTGCTATTATAATTTTATTGGGGTAACTAATTTGGAAATATTTGTTAATTTTTCTAAATCTGAGGTTAAGTCAACTTCAGCTGCTTTATTTTTTAATGGAGTGTAATTTTTGTCTTGTTTATCGTTTTCAAATAATTTATTGAAAAGTCATTCATTTTGATTTTAGGAATATTTTTTTATCATACATGAAATTTTTACCTGTTGTTTGGTGGTTTCATTTTTGTTATGGGTAGGATTACTTTTTGTTTTTGGTGGGTATTATTTTGATTCTTATTTTGATTTTTATTGTTATTTTGGGTATTATTATTGCAATTTTGTGCTGGGTGCCCATTTTAGTTACATTTATAATATTTTCTATTATTATTATTATATCTATTACAATTATTCCCTCGATAAATATTACCTCTATAATTATTTCCACGATAATTACTATTGAAATTATTTCCATTTCCTCTATTATTTTCATTCCCACTATTACTATTATTATAGTTTTAGGTGTTCAGGCGGCACGGGGATTCGAACCCGTACTGGCTGAACACCTAAAACCTCCCTCGTTCACCGCCACTAAAAGGCAGCACCGTACTCACTCGGCCATGGTGCCGGGTGATGGTGTTCGAGGAAGTATGTACTTATATGTGCCGACATAGTGTGGCAGCTGCCACACCACTCCACCCCAGTATAGCGGAGCGTAAATACAGTTACGTATACAGAGGCGCCTAGGTAGGGACGTACACCGGAACGTGGCGATGCCCCATCATCATCGCCGCTCCGTGGCATACACCCACCAGTGCCATCACACACAGGAATGGTGGTGCAACGCACCACAGTTACAGTCGGTTCAACTAGTGTCCGAGAGATGGCGTGAATAATCATCCCTCGGATCACGTCGGGTTCACCACTTTAGGTGTTAACGCGGCACAGGGATTCAAACCTGTACTGGCTGAACACCTAAAACCTCCCTCGTTCACCACCACTAAAAGGCAACACCGTACTCACTTGGCCACAGTGCCAGGTGACGGTGTTCGAGGTAGTTATTATTATTATTATTATTATTATTTCTTTATGATGAATTATAATTATTATTATTATTATTATTATTATTATTATTATTATTGCATTGATTATTATTATTTGTGTTGTTTTGTTTTTTTAAGAGTTGATCTCTAAATTTCTGATCTGCATTCTCTCTTAATATTCTTTTGAAGTCATCAATATTTCATTCTCTCTCTGGCAAATTTTCAAATTGTATTTTGGCTAATGCTTGTTCATAGCATAATGTTAGTTGTAAATTTTCTAATTCTTCCTGTTCAGATACTTCCTTTCTAGCATTTCTTACATTTGTTATAAGGTCATCCCATTTTTTAAGAAAACTTCTCATATTGCCTTCCAGTTGAAATCTGAACTCAGTCCATTTGGCTTTTGCCATACTAGCAGTAATAGATGTTTTTGTACCATAAATATTATCAAGTTTTTGAAGCATCATTATTGCTGTGGTACAATCCCTAATTTGTTTAGTTATTTCATTTGACACTCTTTCTAGTATAAAGGCTTTAGCATTATCTTGAATTTTGCAATAGTTGATTATCTGATTATCTGGCCTAAAATTTAAATCATCGATACGTGTTATACGTATATAATTTTAAATATTCATGATTCCCAAAGATATCATAATAACCTGCTCCTCTTATTGTTGAAATTATCATTCTATGCCAATCGAAATAATATTTTCCATTAAATACCTTACCTACTGGTGCCTGAATCAGCTTAATTTCATTAGTTGTTGGCATAATATTTTATTTTATTTTTTCAAAGCTCAACACACTATTTTCTCTATTAATTATTGTCTTATATTCTCTATTTTCTGTCTTTTTTATTTCTATCCTTTTAATTAATCATTTTTTTCTTTTATCTCCAGTTTTTATTTTTATTTTATTTAATGATTAATGAAAAATCTAACTAAAAATTTTTGTTCTTCTTTTGGAGAACTATAAATTTGCGAGGAAAAATTCTAATATTTTTAGCCACTTCTTACTACTAATTTCTTTAGTTTGTCCTGATATGTCTAGCATGAACGATTCTAATACGACTTCTTCAGTAAAATAAATGAAAAGGGGAAAATTAAATGTTTCTATTTTTAATCAAATTTTTCAATTAAGTCTTTAAAATCTTCCTCTAAAAGTTTAAATTTTCCAAGTTTTCTTTCTTCTAAATTTATATGTTTTGACATACATTTTTATTTTTGACACTTGATGTGCAATCCCCAAAACAAAATTCAATGATTAATAATATATACTACTTGCTTACAGCAAAAAATGTTCTTCTTATTGTTGTGCATAAATTTGATTTTTCTCTCTTCTGTTGTAATTGCTGATTTCGTTCTTCGTTGAAATTCTGATGATTCAAGATGGCCCAAAAAATGTTGGTTTTTGTGGGAGTTGATCTGCGGTGAGTTCTGCAAAAACAGGAATGAGTAGTTGACAATCAGGTTCTTTGCTGTTCTTTGGCAGTCCTTACTGGATTTGCAGCTGATACTTCCAAGATTAGCCATTCAGTAAATCAGGAACTAACTTTTTATCGATTCAAAAAATTGTATATTCGAGTTTTTAATAAACTTCAAAAAAACACTAAAATATTTCATACATAAAATAACATAAAATTCAAATTTCGCACTACAAATAATTCACATAAAAAATTCAATTATAATCTACATTGGCCTTACTGTTGTATGAGTTTTCAAGTTTAAACCATAGCAATTGCTATCATGATGTGAGAAAGGGAGAGGATCGTTGAAGAAAAGAAGAACTCAATTCAAACAGTTGCAGAATTATATTAACGATCAACTGAATACAATATTCGAATAAAATATGAAATGGCGAAGCACAGCACTATTGTAGATTGTAATTACAGATATTAGATTGAAAGAAGTGGAACGTACAACATGTATTTATAAGGGGTGATGATAATGATGAGTGAGTGAGATGGAATTTCTGTATCAACAACATTTAGCACATTTTTCAAAATTAATACTTGTGATTGTTGCCTTTCCTGCTCTGCTATCATGTTGAGAGGTGAACGAGGATGAAGAAAGAAATGACACAAATAGTTAACTTTTATAAACTGTGTTTATTCAGCTAATAACTAGTCAACCTAATATAGAATGTACAAATCCCTGGATTCGATATATTGTACTTAGTGTTACCATAAAGTCATATACAAATATGTACAACATAAATCAGTATTGGTATTTCATATATATAATTTTATAATTAAAGGTTGTGTGAGGTGGAGGTTGGTCATGAGGGAATTGAATCCCAACACGTTTCAAAATGGACAAAATTCAAACTTTGACCATATACTAGATGGACTGCGCATATTGATAAAATTTTGAAGGCAACCAAATTTAGTGTACATTCCATTCAAAAGTTCCTTCCCTTATCAAATTGTACTTTTCACAGAATTCATCTACAAATATTAAAAAGGAATAAATGACGTTATTTAATTTTAAAAACACTTTCATTTTGTAAAATGACAATGTAAATCCCTCTAAATTATTTAATCAACCGACTATGATATTTGATAAATCCTGAAAAAGGGAACTTTTGAATGAAATGTACGCCTTCATGGACTAGTCCT
>WOFM01001705.1:0-12072 GCA_011428145.1 Ericerus pela | reverse complement strand
CGTGACTATTATTCTCACATATCATTTGTGGTGGCAACACTGTCGATATATTTTTGTGATCTGTGATTTTTAGTGTTTTGTACCTGACTGTGATATTATGTAATCATACGCCTCTAGTCGCCTTTTAATATTCATGTTGTTAACAACTCCACTACTCTTAATGTGGAAATAAAAGTTCGTAATTAGTGAATCTTGTGTTTTTATTTATGTGTTTGTAATGTGTGTGTCTAGTCTCTGTTCGATGTCGTTTTTAGTTTAGGTTCGTTTCATATGTTTTTAGTCGTCTCGATCCGTTGATTTCTTCCTCATCTTCTCACAGAAGGATTATTGTTCAAAATGCAGTATAAAAAAGACAAAAATAAAATCTGATGTGAGGTATGCAGAACGAGGATCGAAAGAACTTGAGACTTTCTTCTTTTAAGACATTTATTTCGCGACTAAAATATATTTCACAAATGAAAAAGTAAATGGCGAAGCAACAGCGATATGAGATCGAAAGTAGTAGGGGAAACACTTCGTGACTAGACTGTACATGTGACATATATATATAGAATGATATGATGATGATGATGAAGAATGGTATGAGGTGGGATTTTGTATCAACACCCCCCTGAAATTTTACCAAATAATTTCTTCATCATGTTTCCTGAAAATAAATTAACTATTATTACACAAAAAAAAAATACAAGTACAAAAAGAATATATGCATAATAAAAAAAATTTACGAAAAAATATTGACATTGTATGTTTATTATTTTTGGTAACTTAAGTTCCTAAAAAAAATTTATTGCGCTGTGCTTCGAGAAAAAAAATTGGTAAAAATAAATAAATAAATATGTATATAAATATGGTAACATGCATGCAATAATGAACATTATCGTGTCTGTATATATTATATGGTATATGTAATAATTGATGATAAATAAATAAAAAAAAATAAAAAATATAAAAAATTGGTAACATGCATAATTATTAAAATATTTTGACTAACATATGAGTTCTCGCTTGTATAATTCGAGTGGAGAGAAAAAAAAAATTCCAAAAAAAAATATTCACGAACATATTATACGAATAAATAAAAATAAAAGAAGACGAGAGAAAAAAATACGACAAAAGGTTTTTTGATTGTGAGTTCAATGAATTCGAGTGTACGTTACGTATTTTATTTTAAAAATAAACAGGAAAAAGATTGTAGAATAATATATGTTGCATCGTATATTATCTTTCTTACGTTGCATTGTATTTGAAGTGGCGTCTAATATGTTCTTAGATAAGGCAACGTTTTCGGTTTATCTTAATTTGCGGTAATGTAATAGGTTTCTATCTCTATTGTATTTATTGTTGGAGAGTTTCCTTTCATAAAATTTGTGTGGGAATATTTCGTGTATTTCTCTCACGCTTGTTGGAAAGTGTATAGGGTTTTTATTATACGATTTGTAGGGTTTTTACTTGCTCGATTTTCCCAATTTTTTCTTTATTACAATATTCGAGAAATCTTCGATTTATCTGAAGCATGTATTTTCTAGTAAATGGTATTATTAAGTATTCTTTTTAACAATGATTGAAGGCTAATTTTTCAGCAAATATTTTCGTGTTATGACTTACTTTAGAACATTTTACGACTTGTGTTTGAAATAGGGAAATTTTTGGACATATACTAACTTTGAAATAAACTCATTATTATGTGTATATGTTAGTTTCGTTTAATATTTTCACAATTATATTTTCAAATTTTGATCGATCTAATGATTTTGTTAGGATATCCGCCAACTGATTCTCGGAGGTGACTGTTCTAAAAAATATTATTTTTTCTTCAAAAGCTTCCAAAATGGAGTAGCATTTGATCATTAGGGCTCTCGACTTTCTTTGACTTCCCCCAGAACATATTTTCTGTGTTGAAATGTTATCTTCCATAATATCTATCATTAATTTTTCCCCAAAAATCTCAAAATTCATATACTGCATTACTTTAATCGTATCAAGGGTGTCAAAAACTGCAATTATTTCAGCCGCAGTACTCGATGAGGCGTGAATAGTCTGTTTGTAGCAATTCCACTCCACCAAGTCTCCATAGGCGAATAGCATAAATCCAGTTATTGACTTCCCTTTATCCAGATTCTGTAACTCTATATTTTTATCGTCAACTTGGGGTGCGTAAGATGCATCAATATACGCTTGTATTCCGTCCCCTTTTGATGTATATTTCAGATTATAATTTTTGGTTGTATTGACGTATCTGAATATTCTTTTTACATAATTTTTTAAGGTATCATTTGAATTGTTCTGAAAATGAAAGAAGAAATTCACAGGGAATAATATGTCTGGCCTCGTAAGTCTTGCTAAATAAAGTAGTCCCCCTATCATCGATCTATACTCCGTATCATCTCTGCCATTTTGTGTTTTGTCAATTTTTAATCCTGTTTCCATGGGTGTATTAGTATTTTTGAGTTCAGAGATTCCAAATTTTTTGATCATCTTTTCTATGTGTTTATATTGCGAAATTATTATTGTGTTGTTTTCAATGTCTCTCATTATTTCTAGGCCCACAAAAAATTTTGGATTATTTGTAATCGTAATTGTAAAATCTTTTTGCAATTCCTCATTTATTCTAGTGATGGCCGATTGTGAATTTGATGCTATTAATATATCGTCTACATAGCTTAAGAAATATGTTTTTTCTTCATTATTTTTCATTATGTAAAAGCATCTGTCGCTTTTAGTCTTTTCGAATCCCATTTCTTTTACCTTAATGTCCAGTAAGTCATACCACGATTTGCTAGAAGTTTTTAAGCCGTAAATTGATTTTTGTAGTTCTAGTACTTGATTTTTATTGATATTAATGCCCTCTGGTCCTTTAACAAAAATGGGTTTTATAATTGGGGAATTTAGATAGGCAGTTTTTACGTCGTATTGTATCATTATTAATTTTTCTTTATTCACGATTGATAATAACAACCTTATAGTACCTATGGATGCTACAGGTCCGTGGGTTTCCGCAATGCCATATTCCATTCGATCTTTAAAGCCATGTGCCACAAGTCTAGCTTTAGGTTTTGGGTTCCCGAATTCATCAAATTTTATAGTAAAAATCCACCTTGTATCAATTAATTTTTGGCGATCATAATCTACCACTTTCCATACTTTCAAATCATCGAGAGAACCAAATTCGTCATTAATGGCCTTTATCCATTCTTCTCTAAAACGGTTAGTTTCTATTTCCGAGAATGTTTTTGGTATATTATCTTCTATGTAGGCTTTGTTATATTTTACTTTTACATTCATTACTATAGGGTTTATTATTCCCAAATCATAATCATAATCAGCTGATTTTATTGTTAGAGGTTTTTTGTTAATTAACAGTGATTTTATATTCTGGCTTTCGTCTACTTTAACGTCGCATGATATATATGATTTTGAATTATATGGATCTCCAAGACAATACCCTGTGTTCGTGTAACCCATCATTATGTTCTTTTCAGCCCTGTGCACCAATTTTGGGTCAATTTTATCTTTTGATTTTGATTTCGCCTTAGTGGCATTTTGCTTCCTTACTTCTATGGGTATATGTCTGTACGTGAGTGCACCAAATACCTTTAAGTTTTTTAGATTTGGTTTCCTTCCATAAAACAATTCGTATGGTGTTTTAAACCCTTCATTAGCTTTGGTGGGGGATCTATTAATCAAGTAGGCTGCTGTTACAACAGCATAAGACCAGTATTTTACATCGAGATTAGCATCAATTAACATGGCCCTTACTCTCCTCATTAAAGTTTGATTTTGCCTCTCGGCAACACCATTCAATTCGGGAGAATATGGAACCACATAATCCATTGTTATGCCTATTTCTCTACAATAGTTTATTATTTTTGTATCGGTGTATTCTTTTGCATTATCGCACCTTATTGTCCCTATGGGGTATTCCAGAAATTTATTTTTCATAGACATTATGATGTTTTTGAATTCGTTTGTTACCTGACTTTTGTTGGCTATGGGCATGACAAATGTATATTTCTAAAAATGGTCTATGAAGGTTAAAATATATTTTTGATTAGCCACAGAGGGCGTAAATGGACCCATGATATCCGACGATGTTAATTCTAATTTTTGGGTTGGTTTAGTTCTTATTCCTGTATGACCTATTTTTGAATTATTGGCTATACAACATATTTGACAGTTTACGAAATCTTCATCCCTAAAATTAATGTTTTCGGGTATTCCAATTGCTAAATTTTTTAATTTTTGTAAATATCTGGCATTTAAATGTCCCAATCTTCTGTGTATTATTAATTTTTTATTTATATTGTTATTATTAATTTGGGGTTCATCCGTATTATTGTTTTCATTGGATCCAGTTGTTATTTCTATTTCGTCACCCCCCTGAGATGATTGGGTATTCTCTTTTTCTTCAATAACCTCCATTTCTACCGTAAAATCATCCCATTCGTCATTAGTATCTTGTGTAACAGGGGCACGTATTACGTTTTTTTTATCCATATAATCCTCTTTATCTATTTTTTTTTTTTATATCATTATTTTCGACATTATAGTATATGTAGAATATACCCTCTTCTTTTTTGGCGGTAATAATGATTTCCGCTGTTTCAATAAAATATATGTTCGCTATTTCTTTTTGTTGGTCAATATTGATTATGCCTGTATTTGTTATTTTGATAGCTGAGATAATATCCAAGTTCAAATCCGGCACATAATGAACGTCGTTTAGTTCTATCAATGATTGAGTTTTTTTGGAATTTTTGATTTTAATGATCATTCTCCCAGTATGTGTGGCATATAAAAAAGTATTCCTACCTGCACACTGTAATTTAATTGGGGTTACGAATTTTTTGACATCCATTAATTTACTAAGATCGGAAGTTAAGTGCACTTCTGCGGCCCCATCAAGAATTGCTTTATCATTTAATATTTTGTAATTTTCATCGAAATATTGTTTATTATCATTAGTTAGTTCATTTAATAACCATTCACCATTACTATTAAATCTTTTCACCATACAGGACATTTTTACCTGTTGGTCTGAACTGTCTTTCTCATTATTATTAGATGAATTTGAATTTACCTTTGGTGGATAATTCCCCTGACTATTATTCGCACTTTCATTATTATTATTTGTTTGAGAATTATTACTCATGCAGTTTTGTGCTATGTGGCCAAATTGCCCACACTTATAACATTTAGGATTACTTTGGTTATTGTTTCTACCATTGCCTCTGTAATTATTTCCTCTATAATTGGGGTTTCCTCTATAATTGTTTCCCCTATAGTTATTATTACCATTATTATTATTATTCGTATTTCCATTATTTTGGCTTTGTTCTAACGAATTACTATTATTATTACTATTTTGACCGTTATTATTAAAACCATTTCTATTTCCATTTCTAAAGTTATTATAATTATTATTTTGGTTTCTGTAATTATTTCTACCACGATAATTATTATTGTATCTGCCTCTGTAGTTATTTCTATTATTATTTCCGGTACCATTATTATTCCTATACGTATTATTCGGTTGATTATTACCATTATTATTCTTTTTTAAAGTTTGGTCCCTATACTTTTGGTCTGAATCCTCTCTTAATATTCTTTTAAAATTATCCAAATTCTTTTCATTAGGGGGTAGGCTTTTGTATTGTATTTTAGCAATCTGCTGCTCGTAACATAATGCCAATTGTAAATTTTCCAACTCTTCAGCTTCAGTAACTTCTTTCCCACTGTCTCTCACGTCTGTTACGAGCTCATCCCATTTCTTCAAAAAACCCTTCATATTGCCACCTGGCTGAAACCTGAATTCTAACCATTTTGCTTTTGCCATATTTGCTGTTACTGAGGTTTTGGTCCCATAAATATTATCCAATTTTTTTAGCATTAATATTGCGGTATTACAATCTCATATTTGTTTCGTTATATCATTGGACACTCTTTCCAGTACAAACGCTTTGGCATTATCCTGCATTTTACAGTAATTCAACATATCCTTATTTGGCCGAAAGTTCAGATCATCTATATTCTCTATATATGGCTGTAAAAATTCGTGTTCCCCAAAAATATCATAATATCCACTCCCCGGATGGCCGATATAATCATTCTACGCCAATCTAGGTAGTATTTTCCGTTAAAGACTTTTCCGAGTGGGGCTTGTATGGGTTTAATTTCGGTAGGGGATGCCATTTTTTCCTCTATTTTATAAAAACCTACTAAATTATTTTCTTTATTGCTGACAGGTGTGTATTTTTTATTTTCTATTGACCTTTTTTCAAGTTTTCCTATTAAATTTTCCTCCTCACAATTTTCTTTTTTATCCAGTTTTTCTAAATTTATTTAATTAAAGAATCTATTCATAAATTTTTCTTTCGATTTAGCAGAACTATAAATTCTGTTCGAAAAATAATTTACTGAAGATTCTGAAATTACAATATATTTCAAACTACTAATATCCTCAATTCTCCCGGATATATCTATCACAAAGGATTCCAATATTATCTCACCTGTGAAATATTTAACATGGGGTAAATTATAAATTTCTGTTTTCAGATCAATCACCTTTTCTCCTTCAAACTTTTTTACTAATTCCTCTAAATCTTCCTTTTTTATATTATATTCTCCAATCTTACATTCAGATAAGTTTACTATTTGGGACATATAACTTTTAATTATATTTAATTACTTGGCCTTATTTCAAACACAATTACAAAATACGAAAAATAAATAATTTCAACTAATATTACCTTTACAATGGTTTTACTTTATTCTGCTGCTGTGCTGACGAACGATTTATGTCTTTTACGCTGTTGACTTCCGTACTTCCTGCCTGAATTTTGCACTAGGTTGGCCGAAAAATTTGGGTCTTCGATGTTGGATCTCTTTGAGTCCTCGACGACGGGAGCAGGTTTCCTTCAGTTGTTCTCACGATCTCTTTGGCGGTCCCTCTGGATTTTGCGTTCGATGACTTCCAGTATTGGCCGTTATTGAGTCTGGAACTTCAGCTAATCTTCTTCAATTTAAATTTTGATTTTTTCAAAATAAATTAAAATTTGAGTTACTTCTCGAAAAACACGATAACTTTTCGTGTATTACTCAATAAAAAACATAAAAAATTTTTTGCACAGCAGTGAATTAAATTTAAAAAAAAATAATTATTTCATCTGAATTTTCTAAGTCTCTCCTCAAAGTTTTACCGTAGCGATGGCTACCATGATGTGAGGTATGCAGAACGAGGATCGAAAGAACTTGAGACTTTCTTCTTTTAAGACATTTATTTCACGACTAAAATATATTTCACAAACGAAAAAGTAAATGGCGAAGCAACAGCGATATGCGATCGAAAGTAGTAGGGGAAACACTTCGTGACTAGACTGTACATGTGACATATATATATAGAATGATATGATGATGATGATGAAGAATGAGATGAGGTGGGATTTTGTATCAACAAAATCACTGTATAATGAACACTGAATAATTTACCCATGAAACGAAATATCAGGATTCATATTGCCAGAAAATGTCCTATTGAAAGCAGAGCAATAGTGTGGCATTGTATAACTGAAACATTTGAGAAACATCAAAAACTATAACGAAGGCAAATATTCAACAACATTTACAGTACAAAAATTATTCATTACAAATGTGAAACTTACTTTTAATTAATTTTGAATTAATAAACACACTTTTAAAAAGCTTTAATGAGTATTAAAGCTCATTATCATAGTATATTTCTCTAATTTATCATCTATTTATAATACATTCAATGTGAGAAAGAGAGATAGCAGTACCTTTTTATCATTCTCTCTCTTTCTAACGCATTCTTGCATTTTTTCAACTTAGTGCTTCTTCCATTATGTTATATATTTCGATGTTGTCTATGTATTTGCCAGTTTACCACTGATAAGTAATTTCCATTCTAAAAGAATACAGAGTAATTGTTTTTCTGTTGCGTTGAGTCATTGTGAATGTGATTAGATTTGTCCGATCTTTTAAACTTTTAGAGTACAAATTAATGATTGTGAAATAGAATTATTTTATTTCGTTCCCATCAAATTTGGATACTCGGTTATTAATTTAAGGTAAGATTACCATTATTTTCTTGGTATGTTTCTACGTCAATCGTCCCATCATTCACTTTGTCGGCCATTCAATTCACTGATTTCGTGTCGTCTGCAATATTCTCGAAGTTGATGATTGGAAAATATCCTTTCATCAATCTAATAATTGTTTTCGTAGATAGAAGTTAGGCTGAAATTTGACATTTTAATAGGTCGTAGTGAATTATGATCGGTTCTCATACATTTGCGATGTGACAATTTCTGTTTATAATAACCCTGTTATGCAATTTTACCGAATTTTGCAGATCTCTGATATTTGTATTACCTATTCTTATTGCGTCGTGCTTGGTTATATCTTGTCACTTTCCGCGAATATCTCATTGAAAGTTTTTAGTTTTTCTTCTTTAATTTTAGTCTGTTGTTCTGCTTCTCTGAGGATTGGTGATGCAGTAATGTTGTGTCCTCATTTTTGTCACTCAACAATGAATCAAAAATTCACGTCAATGTTGTAGGTATCTTATTTCTTCGATGGATTCACTCCTACTGAATTCATTAATTTTTTGATTCAGTAATAGATTAATCGTTCGCTCATGAAATTCGGAATTATGTGGAACAAACTGCTCAAATTTTGAATTTGATGTCAATATTGTTCAACTGAGTGTATAATTATGTGGTCTCCTGCCAATTTTAATGTTTAACTTATTCGTATGTAATTGAAACATCATGATAAATTATTAATCGTGGTGTGATGTTGTCTTCAAACTATTATTATCAAGCCGCTGCTGATTCATTATGTTACATTCTTTCAGAGTTTTTAATCGTGCCATTTTCTGTTGCTTTGATCAGCGAACGGTGTAACTTAATTATGTAATTTTCAATAAATTTTTCATTGAACCATTTAATTTTCAAAAGTATGTTGTATTCTCTGAATAACGAAATTTGCAAACTTTATCCGTAGATGCATTTTTATGTAATATGAGTGTGGAATTAACATTTCCCATTGGTATGATCTAATTGTAAGACCTTTTACATATAGCTTCTTTAAACTACTCCTCTCCTAGTATTGTTGAATGAGATTGGGAATGTCATATATTGGGAGAGCCAGGGAGATGGCTTATTTTGATGAGTTTTCGAAATATTTGGAACGAACAGCTTCGTAGGATGATGAATCGCTTCTATCAGTTTCTATATTTTTTATTTCTTTCCCTTCATGTGTTTTATGTATTGATGAATGATGAACTACCAAGATTGATTTTTCGGGTAGATGTCGTTGTTCTCCTGTTTTGTATTAATTTTGGATGTGGTCTTTGAAAGTGGAGAAAATGTTTGAAGGTAATTTTTAGTGAGAAATTCCTCTGCGAAAGCAAGGTCTAGTTTATAAATGACTTTCTTTTGATACTTATATACATGTAGATCCCGAGAAATTTGACTTGACTAGGTAATATAGTCTATCGGGAATATTAGGAATTGTTTATAATTTTTTCACGAACCTCGAAAAAAAATTTTTTTCGTAAAATATTACGAGTCTTGTAATTTTATTCTTCGAAAAACGTATTTCGCATCACATTTTTGACTATACTTACTGGTCATATTATTTTCCGCTTGTACTTAGGTTAATGAGTTCTAGAAATTGCTGATTCGAATTAGGAGAAAATTAATTTCAGATCTTCTTGGTTGAATGCAAATGTTTATTTTTATTTATCAGCTGAGGAATAGAATTAAATTATTTTATCATACAGTTTTTATTTTTTCGAAGTATTCTTCTTTTACTAAGGATATGTGGAAAAATTGCGAAATATCGCGAAAGTTGTGACATTGAGGAAGTTCCTGAAAACAATAAGTACATACACATGGCTTGTTTATGATAAGAATTGCTCCACATGAAGTTTGTGACGTTTTATATTGGAAAGTTGGCCTTATGCGCTGAAGGAGGGAATCCCTTATGTCAGCACTGGTGTGACAAAAATTTCAAGTTTTGTTCGTGTTCTTGCAGCTATGTTATTACACTGACAGATTTTAAAAAATTTTCTGAGAATGTAATATAGGAGTAGTTTCTCTTGACAAAAGAAGTGGGGATTTCCTCAATGTCGCCACTCAATGGTTAATAAGCAGCTCTTCTCCTTCTTACTTGGAGCTTGGTTTGTCTTCAATGAAAAATAAGATTGAATTTGTGGAATTGTTGAATTAAAGTACAACGGATCCCTGGGGAAATCCACAGATCAGATGTTTCACCAGCTTAAAACAAAAAAAATTTTTTTTACTTGAGAATATTTATTTTAGAGGCTTTAGCCGAGTCCTCTGAACCCGAGGGCTCTTAGGCAATTTCCCATTTCGTCCGTAGTGTTAATCCGGCACTGATTTTTGGTGTCTTATTGATTTCAAGAGTGTGGTTGTTTGAATTCCACTAACCTTCAGTTATTCCAATAACAATTAATACTATTCCTCTCTTATCATCAGCCTTCGTAAATCTAGAAACATGTAAATGCAGCGAGAAACTATCTGCCTCGCGCTCCATTCTTATCTGAATCACTACAGTGATTCTGCCATAAAACTCCATAAAATAAGATGTCGTTGAACTTCTGTCGTATTTGTTGTAACTTGTATGCTCGCATACTATGCTATGTCACTCTTTTTGTTGTTATCGTTGTTTTTTTCCCTCTCTCCCACTATAAATTGACGTATGAAGGAATGCATAACATGGCACAGTCATAAACTTCTCAGCATTTAGTTTATATTGAGGTTTTGCACCTTGGATGTGTTTAATGAAAATATTTCAGGTTTTTTTGACGTTCGATTTTTTTTTCTTATGTTATTGACTACTGATTATGTCGAATGAGAAAAATCGGACTTCCCTTCGCTGTTAATAATTCAATTATTTCTTCGGTAATTTACGTGGTAGTTTCCGCTGTGACGTAGTTCTAGGTTCAACCCTTTCAGACCCCCTCAAAAATTTATTTCAGTACAAAGAGCCAAAGACTAGCCACCAAATAAATGCTCAAATTACGTTGATTTCTTTTTGTGTTTTTTAATTTTTGGTAAACCCCTTCCAAAATATTGAGTCATGTCATCTATGCCATCGATAGTACGTTCATGTTGTCAGACTTTTGAGTAATGAGAGTTTTGTCTCGTGTGTCGGTGTCGTCGTCCTTGAAAATCGACGTGGACTCGAAATTAACCGAAAAACATAATTCGAGAACTTAATGATTACATTAATCTCCCTACAAATGATGTTACGCACATCCTTGAAGGCTTAGTCGCTAGTTGAGTAACTCAATACAGCTTTTTTGATCGATTCTTGGTTGATGTTTTTGCTAGAGGAATACGAATAGTCTTTTTCTCTTCGTTTTTGATACCTATTGATTAGCGAAAATCGAATGCAGTGCAAAAATATCACTCGAAGTTAGTGATGCCTATGGTGTGATGAAATATTAATTTTTCATCAATATAATGTTTTGTTATCAAATGTTAAAGACGAGTGTAGACGCTGAAAAAAACAAGTTGAATGTCAGTTTTATTGCAAAAAAGATAAATTTCTCATGTTAATTTATGCCCGTATAATTTGCCTGTTCGTATTAATTTTTCTTTTCTCTGTGTAATTTTTCAGTTGAAATTTGAGGTTTCATTCGATAATTAAAAATGCATGTATAATGTGAATGAAATATTTTTTTGCTTTGCGATTGGATTAAGATAGTAAAGTCTTATGGGTTTTGTTGTTTTCGCTAAAACAGTTTTACCTCAGCTCAAGGTCGGTTCATTCAAAAAATTTCAAAGTTTTTCTGCGATCGAAAGAACGTTTTAAGAGAAAGTGAAGCAGAACAAAATAAAAACAAATATTATCAGTTATCACCCAATGAATTTCCAATTCATCGTATGCGAAAGGGCGAGAACTTTCTTTGCACTTTTTCTACACCTCCATTTCATATAATGCAGAAAGTGTGTATGAACCTTCTACAATTTCTTCCGAACTAAGTTTGCACTAATTTCAAAAGAACGACGATACTTTTTACTT
>WOFM01001704.1:0-11453 GCA_011428145.1 Ericerus pela | reverse complement strand
TTTTTTAACCCATATAATCCTCTTTATCTTTTTTTTATTATTACATTGTTCTCTACATTATAGTATATGTAGAATATTCCCTCTTCTTTTTTTGCAGTTATAATGATTTCAGCTGTTTCAATAAAATATATGTTCGCAATTTCTTTTTGTTGGTCGATATTGATTATTCCAGTATTTGTTATTTTAATAGCTGAAATAATATCTAAGTTCAGATCGAACACATAATGAACGTCGTTCAGTTCTATCAATGACTGAATTTTTTTGTAATTTTCGATTTTAATGATCATTCTCCCAGTATGTGTGGCGTATAAAAATGTATTTCTTCCCGCACACTGTAATTTAATTGGGGTACAAATTTTTTAACATCTATTAATTTACTAAGATCAGAAGTTAAATGTACTTCTGCAGCTCCATCAAGAATTGCTCTATTATTTAATATTTCGTAATTTTCATCAATATTTTGTCTATTATTATTAGCCAATTCATTAAGTAACCACTCATTATTATTATTAAATTTTTTTACCATGCATGACATTTTTACCTGTTGCTCCGAACTATCCTTCTTATTATTATTAGAGGGATTTGTATTTGCTTTTGGTGGATAATTTCCCTGACTATTATTCGCACTTTCATTGCTACTATTCACTTGATAATTATTATTCATACAGTTTTGTGCTATGTGGCCGAATTGTCCACATTTATAACATTTAGGATTACTTTGATTATTATTATTTCTACCATTGCCTCTATAATTATTTCCCCTATAGTTATTATTACCGTTATTATTATTATTCGTATTACTATTACTTTGGTTTTGGTCTGTCCCATTACTATTATTATTCCCATTTTGACAGTTATTATTAAAACCATTTCTATTTCCATTTCTAAAGTTATTATAATTATTATTATTATTCCTATAATTATTTTTACCTCTATAATTATTATATCTGCTTCTATAGTTATATCTATTATTATTACCGTTACCATTATTATTTCTATAATTATTATTAGATTGATTATTGCCATTCTGTTTTTTCAAGGTTTGATCCCTGTACTTTTGGTATGATTCCTCTCTCAGTATTCTTTTAAAGTTGTCTAAATTTTTTTCATTGGGAGGTAGATTTTTGTACTGTATTTTTGCAATTGCTTGTTCATAACACAATGCCAATTGCAAATTTTCTAACTCTTCAGTTTCGGTAACTTCTTTTCCACTATCTCTCACATCTGTTACTAATTCATCCCATTTCTTCAAAAAACCTTTCATGTTTCCGCCTGGTTGAAACCTAAATTCTAACCATTTTGCTTTCGCCATATTGGCTGTAACCGAAGTTTTCGTCCCATAAATGTTATCCAATTTTTTTAGCATTAATATTGCTGTATTACAATCTCTTATCTGTTTTGTTATATCGTTTGATACTCTTTCTAACACAAATGCCTTGGCATTATCTTGCATTTTGCAGTAGTTCATCATATTTCTATCAGGTTGAAAATTAAGATCATCTATATTATCGATATATGATTTTAGAAATTCGTGTTCCCCAAAAATATCGTAATATCCAGCTCCCCTGATGGCTGAGATAATCATCCTACGCCAGTCCAGGTAGTATTTTCCATTAAAAACTTTTCCAAGGGGGGCTTGTATGGGTTTAATTTCACTTGGGGATGCCATATTTTCCTCCGTTTTACAAAATCCTAATAGACTATTTTCTTTATTAATAACTGGTGTGTATTTTTTATTTTCGATTGTCTCTTTTTCAATTTTTTCACTTAAATTTTCTTCCTCACAATTTCCTTTCTTATCCAGTTTATATAATTTATTTAATTAAAGAATCTGTTCATAAATTTCTCTTTCGATTTTTCAGAACTATAGATTCTGCTTGAAAAATAATTTACTGAAGATTCTGAAATTTTAATATATTTTAAACTACTAATCTCCTCAATTCTCCCTGATATATCTATCACAAATGATTCTAATATTATTTCACCCGTAAAATATTTAACATAGGGTAAATTATAAATTTCTATTTTGAGATCTACAACTTTTTCTCCTTCAAATTTTTTTATTAAATTCTCTAACTCTTCCTTTTCTATATTGAATTCACCTATTTTACATTCAGATAAGTTTATTATTTGGGACATAGAACTTTTATTTAAATTTTATTATCATACCCTCACTTCAAATACAATCACAAAATATGAAAAATAATTAATTTCAACGGATATTACCTTTACAATGATTTTACTTTATAATTCCTGCTGCGCTGATGAACGATTTATGTTTTCTCTGCTGTACACCTCTGTACTTCCTGCCTGAATTTTGCTCTAGGTTGTCCGAAAAAATTTGGTCTTCGATGTTGGATCTACGATGAGTCCTCGACGACGGGAGCAGGTTTCCTTTGGCTGTTCTCACGATTTCTTTGGCGGTCCCTCTAGATTTAGCGTTTGATGACTTCCAGTATTGGCCGTTATTGAGTCTGGAACTTTAGCTTTTCTTCCTCAATTTGATTTTGATTTTTTCAAAATAAATTAAAATTCGAGTTAATTCTCGAAAAACACGATACTTTCTCGTGTATTATTCAAATAAAAACATAAAAGATTTTACGCACAGCAGTGAATTAAATTTCAAAAAAAAAAAATTATTTCATCGATCTAAATTTTTAAGTCTCTCCTCAAAGTTCTACCGCAGCGATGGCTACCATGATGTGAGGTATGCAGAACGAGGATCGAAAGAATTTGAGACTTTCTTCTTTTAAGACGTTTATTTCGCGACTAAAATATATTTCACAAACGAAAAAGCAAATGGCGAAGCAACAGCGATATACGATCGAAAGTAGAAGGGGAAAACACTTCGTGACGAGAGTGTACATATGACATATTGTGAGAAGTTGAGGAAGAAATCAACGGATCGAGACGACTAAAAACCTATGAAACGAACCTAAACTAAAAACGACATCGAACAGAGACTAGACACACACATTACGAACACATAAATAAAGACACAAGATTCACTAATTACGAACTTTTATTTCCACATTAAGAGTAGTGGAGTTGTTAACAACATGAATATAAAAAGCGACTAGAGGCGTATGATTACATAATATCACAGTCAGGTACAAAACACTAAAAATCACAGATCACAAAAATATATCAACAGTGTTGCCACCACAAATGATATGTGAGAATAATAGTCACGAGTATAATTTAATTTGCTATAATTCTCACACGCCTCCTCAAATTAAACTTATACGATTACGGTAAAATGGTAAAAACGAATGATTAAACTAATGAAGGTCATTAAGAACACAAATGACAAAAGGTCAACAAAAATACAAAAAGTTACAACAATAAATATCACATGAATGGTAAACATATACAATAAGTTACAACAACTTTAACATTTTACAGAATACATCAAATTTAGGCCTCGGGCAGCCCTTCGTAAAAACATCAGCCAACTGTCGCGAAGTTGACACGTATGAATACTTAAAGTCTAAATTTACGTGATTGCACACAAAACGGTACTTTACGTCCACATGTTTTGATCTGCGTGTGTTCCATTTTCCAGAGTGCAAGATAGCCAGACAACTCTGATTGTCTTCGTAAATTACAGCTCTGTCATTAATTTGAATGCAAAAGTCACTCAATAAATATTTCAACCAAATTGATTCAGTGGTAGCATCGCATATGGCGATCAACTCACTTTCAGTGCTAGACAGAGCTACCGTTGGTTGTTTCTTACTAGACCAGGACACCAGCGACCCATAAACAAAGACACAGTAACCCGAGATTGACCGTCTTGTGTTAACACAGTTACCCCAATCGGCATCCGAATATGTTTCGACTATATTGCCATTATTATTGTGTTCATATGAATATATAAGTTTTTTATCTTTAGTAGTCACTAAATATTTCAGAACTCTCAATAAATACTTGAAATGTTCATCTGTGGCATAACTGGAGAACTGGCTGAAGTACGATATTGCGAAGCAAATATCAGGCCGTGATCCTAGCATTAGGTACATCAAACATCCCACGAGCTGTTGATAGTTATTATTCAGCACACTATCACACGCATTGAGGTCCCTATCCAATTGGAGTTTGGGGTCAATAGGTGTGTAGGTAGGTGCACATTTATCAACACCGAACCGCCTAGCAACAGACTCGATGAGATTCTTCTGCTCGATCTCCAGTATGCCCTCTTCGCGACTGTAATTAATGTTTAAACCTAAATATTTATTAACCTTTCCAAGATCCTTACATTTGAATCTCTTATTAATTTTATTTTTGAAAAATATAATTTGTTCTTTATTATTTGAACTAATGAGAACGTCATCAACGTAAGTGAGTAGATAAACTATCGTTCCATCATGTTTATTTTTGAAAACATACAGACAGTCATCAGCCATGCTTTGTACAAAGCCAAGTGACAACAGGAACTCATTAAATAGCTTATTCCACACTTTTGGCGACTGTTTAAGACCATATATAGACCTATTTAGTTTTAGTACATTATTGTGTTTATCAACCTGTGTTTCAATACCTTCAGGTATCTCGAGGTACACATCCTCAGAAAGAATACCGTTCAGGAACGCACTACAAATATCTATTTGTTCTATATAAAATTTTAATTTACTACTGACAGCCAAGAGGGTCCTCACAGTCGAAAGTTTCGCCACTGGCGCATATACTTCATTAAAATTGAAGCCTTTCTTCTGCTGACAGCCTCTGGCAACTAACCTAGCTTTATATAAAACATTATTTTCATTATCATATTTTTTATTAAATATCCAACGACACGTGATGGTAGGGGCGTCCTTTGGACGTTTGGTCACCTTCCAAGTCTGATTGGAGTTCAGGGCACTTATTTCAGATGAAATGGCCTCCTTCCACATCAGACTATCAGGTGCTGCACTCGCCTCCTCAAACGTCAAAGGAATGCCATCCTCAGCCAGGTATATATTTCCTGCTGCTTGATCACGTGTAGTCGCCTCCTGTGAAAGACAATCTAAATTTAAATCACCATCAACTTCAATATTTTCCAAGTTGGATTCAGTGACTTCTTTAAATAATTCATCATTTTTAGTGTATTTATTATATTCAGGATTACTTATTGCACCTTCAAAGAACTCAACATCACGTGACAGACGTATCTCCTTAGTGCTTAAGTCCAACAACCTGTACCCACATGGAGAATAACCAACCATTACTAATTTTTCACTTTTACTCTTAAATTTATCAGAGTCATGTTTGAATGACAACATATATGCATCGCATCCAAACGTTTTTAATTTATTATAATTATATTTCTCACCAAACCATCTCTCAAATGGAATAAAATCTTTATTTGTGGGGCATCTGTTTATGATATAGGTGGAGCACAATATGGCTTCCGACCAAAATATCTTTCCAAGACCACTCTCAAACAACAGTGTCCTTGCCCTCTCGCACAGTGTCCTGTTCATTCTCTCAGCTTTTCCATTCTGCTGAGGACAACCACCAACAGTAGGTTCAACCACAATTCCCTTCTCAGTACAATATGACTGGAAGGTGGTATTCAAGTACTCTGTGCCGCGATCACAACGGAGTCTCTTTACATTATAGCCAAACTTATTCGAGACCATCTCGTGATATTCTTTAAATTTTGTAAAAGCTTCTGTCTTGTTCGCCAGCAAGTAAACACAACAAAAATTGGAGTAATCGTCGATAAAGGTCATGAAATACTTAGCTCCTTTATATGCAGGAGGGTTAATAGGTCCACAGAGGTCAGTATGAACCAACTCCAATGGCTTATTTGTTTTTCTTTCATGCCTTTGGAATGGTTTTCGACTCTGTTTCCCCATAACACAGGGCTCACACAGCAATCTGCGATTGGAGTCAACATTGGGTATCAAACCCCTACTTGACAACAATCTAACATCGTTCACATTTAAATGAGCAAGTCGTTTATGCCACACGAACAGTGGGCTCAATTCATCTCCCAACGTCAGATTACACGATTGACTTGACATTTTTACAAAGTCAATTGTGTACAAATCCGAGTCTACGCTAACACCAGTGGTAACTACTTTTCCACTGCAGCGTTGGATGATCTCAACAGACTCTTCCTTAAACAAAGTGTCAAATCCCGACCTGCTCATACGTTTAACCGAAAGCAGATTCTGCGGCAGCTCCCGAGCATACCTTACATTTTTCAACTCGATTACAATTCCATTCAAAAGTTTTAATTTTACAGTACCCACCGACGTGACAGACAGAGAGACACCCTTTTTCGCAACACAGATACTATGCGGTCTGATCAAGTCTATATAATCACTGAACAAATTTATATCATTAATAATGTGAATTGTGCATCCACTGTCAACTATAAATGTGGTTCGAGGCATTAAGTTTAAATTTTCTTTTGCATTGCAAGAGTCATTAATTTTTTTATTATCGTCATTATTCAACGTGAAGCTGTAACCCACTTCAGAGCAAACGTCATTAGCATTAAAATTTTCATTGCACATCTGTGCCGAGCTCCTATTACTATTATTATTATTGGAACTTTGGTCATTAACTCGAGTTTCACTATTATTATTACTATTATTATTGTTACGATTTTTGGCATAACAATTTCGGGCTATGTGCCCTATTTTGTTACAATAGTGACATTTTACATTAGAATGTCCACCGTCAGTATTATTATTACGACCACGTCCATTAAAATTATTACTATTATTATTATTATTTGAGCTCGAATTTTGATTATTATTATTAAAATTATTATTTCCGCCTCGACTAAAACCACGACTATTATTATTATTTCGAGATCGACCACGATTAAAACGATTTCCATTACTACTATTACTAAAATTTCGTCCAACATTATTGCAATTACCAAAATAAATGTTCTCCTCACCAGTGGCACCCACTGATGAAGGTTTTAGAGATGTAGTGTTCAGAGTGTTACCTCGAACTGTCGATTTGCTATCAGAAGATAGCTCACGCTGGAAGTTATTCAATTTCATGAAAACACCATCCCAGGTGACGACTTCTGCATCTTCAATCACAACCTTAATTGGACGAAATTCCGCAGGTAATGACCTCAGCAATACCAAAATAAATTGTTTCGTGGTCGTTAAATCTCCTAATTCAGTCAAACGTCTACAACGAGAACGAAAATCCAACAAATATTTATGCAAATCAATACCAGACACATACCGTTTTGCGTACAAATCACCTCGTAAATCCATCAGCGTCTGGTCATTGCCGTTGTCGATGAGGTTCGTTAGGACATGAAACATCTCCTTCGCCGTCGTATACGTCTGGATCATCTCAAGGTACTCGTCAGTCACGTTGTTAGCTATCAGGAACATCGCCTTCGCGTTCTCCTTGGACCAAGCATCTCCCCTGTTACGAACAGTCGGCAAAGAATCGATTATAATATTAGTTAACGACTCCTTTGCCAACAACAGTTCCATCCGGAACTTCCATGTGCGGCCATTCTGCCCATTGAACGGCTCGATCATGTTCTTCTTTCGCGCTTCCATCTCGTTGACAGGTACGAACGATCAGTTACACCGCAAACACAGCGATTTTCAGCAACTTTCAGACACGTCGACCAACAATTCAACACGAACGAGATCACAGGAACATCGAACAGAGAACATATCAAACAATCGAAAAACAATTAGCAGGCATGATACTACTTGGGTGTGGCGAGCAGAATCCGACAGCACAACATTGACGAACTAAGACAATGGCGACCACGTTGACATCCAGGTTTCTGGGCCCATAACCTGTGAGAAGTTGAGGAAGAAATCAACGGATCGAGACGACTAAAAACCTATGAAACGAACCTAAACTAAAAACGACATCGAACAGAGACTAGACACACACATTACGAACACATAAATAAAGACACAAGATTCACTAATTACGAACTTTTATTTCCACATTAAGAGTAGTGGAGTTGTTAACAACATGAATAACAAAAAGCGACTAGAGGCGTATGATTACAAAATATCACAGTCAGGTACAAAACACTAAAAATCACAGATCACAAAAATATATAAACAGTGTTGCCACCACAAATGATATGTGAGAATAATAGTCACGAGTATAATTTAATTTGCTATAATTCTCACACATATATATATAGTGTGATAGTGATGATGATGAAGAATGAGAGGAGGTGGGATTTCATATCAACAATTAATATTTATGTTAGATTTGAAAAATTTATTGAGGTGAGGTCTGATCACTTTGCAAAGAAAAGATAAGCACGGACTTCCGTCTTGAAAATGTTTATTGACGATGTTAGTACAACGATGATGAACGGAGAACATTCTCCATCGAGCAGTGGCGGTAAGAATATTATGTTGGCGATCAGTGTCGCCACATGTAAAACGAATAAGTGTAATAGTATGTTACATACAGTGTTAGTCAATGTGGTATTATGTGTTTGTAAGGCGGTGAGGGAATTGTATCACAACACCCCCCTGTGATTCAAAACGGACGAAGTAAAAAATGTGTCACACATTGTATGTATTCAAAAAACATATAAACTATAAAAAAATTAAAATAAGCAATAGCAGTCAAAATTATTACATATAGATGTCATATAAAATTGCTATATATATATAAAAATGGTAAAAAAAAATTAGATATGTCGTTGACTAGTATTATGATGTACAATTGAAATGTGTGTGGATGTATATGTCTAATTATTAATATGAGGTATACATTTAACCTTCTGTTATTGTGTCACGTCTTATAAGTATTGTGTGATTTTAATTAAAAAAAAATATGTATAAATAAAAAATGGCAGGTTGGAGAGATCAATATTTCCTCATCGTCAGCTGTAGAGAAATAATATTATTATATATATATATATGTCCCTATAATTAATCGTTTTGGTATTTTGTATGAATATTCTATTGTGGGAATCAATTGTATATATTGGGGAATGCTGATACCAATAAGAGAGGCAGAGCAGCGACGGGGAACCTATTGAATATTATGATGTGAAGTGTGAAACAACATATGGACCACTCGGTTTACAATAGCCGCTAAAAGACCGACGCCCATCCGCAGTCCAAAACCAAATATCAAAAAATTTTGAGGGGTATGTCAATTAAGACTATTGGCCAAAAAGTTGACTTGTTCAGAGTATTCTCATAACGATATTTTGAAAGGTTCTCCGATCAAGTACCTTAGTAAGTATGTCAGCAACTTGATCAGGTGACCTAATATCATTAAAACTTATTAATTTCTTTTGGAACGCTTCCAATACTGCGTAACATTTGATTGCAAGAGACCTGGAGCGTTTCTGGCCTCCCCCAGATGCAATACGAGACGCAGATATATTGTCCTCGTAGACTTGCACTGGGTCGGTTACAGAGAAAACACTCTCAGTAAGTCTCCAGATCATATATATGTCGTCTAGTGCATCATTTAATGCAATTAGTTTGGCTGCAGTCGACAAGGTTGCAACCGAGTTTTCCCGGTGAACAGCCCAATTTAACAAGTCTCCATTAACGAATATCATATAGCCGGTTGTGGAGCACCCTTTCTCCAAGTTATTTATATCTATGGGTGAATCGTCTACGTCGGGTGCATACGACGCATCGACAAAAGCTTTAATCTGTGTTTGGTCAGAGTGGAAGACCAGAGAGAAGTCCCTTGTGGTTTTAAGGTACCTAATAATACGACGAACATAATTTTTGACTTCACTATTGGATGATGCCTGAAAACGTGACAAATAATTGACGGCGAAGGCAATATCCGGGCAGGTCAGTCTTGCCACATATAACAAATTCCCAATCATAGCCCTATATTCGGTATCATCCAATCCATTTTTTGGCTTATTTATTTTTAATCCCATCTCCATAGGTGTGGAAGATGGATTACATTCTGTCATTCTAAATTTCTGGAGAATTTTATCAATATATCTATTTTGTGTTAATATAATTTGTTTCCTAGAAATATCCCGACTTATTTCGAAACCCACAAAGAAAGTTGGATTATATTCTATTTTTAAGGTGAAATTTTTATTGAAGGTATTTATCAAGTCCTGTGTCCACTCGTTGTGGTTACTAGCCAACAACATGTCATCCATGTAGACTATTAAAAGTGCTATTGCGCCACTATTATCTTGTTTTATATATAAGCATATATCTATTTTTGATTGGATGAATCCAGCTTGAATTATTGTTGAATTCAACAAGTCGTACCAACTCTTGGAAGACGTTTTCAGTCCATATAGAGACTTTATTAGTCTTAGGCAATTGTTTTTGCCTAGTTGGCATCCTTTAGGGTTTGATATAAATATAGGGTATTTTATTTGTGAATTGTGGAAAGCTGTTTTTATATCGAACTGTGTTATATTTAAATTATATTTGTTTGTGATGGATAATATCCATCTTATCAGCCAATATTGGATTACCAGGGCATATGTTTCAGTTAGAGAATAGTTAGTGAGATCTTTAAACCCTCTTGCAACCAACCTTGCTTTTGGTATATGAGCGCCTTGGTTGTCGGGTTTTGTGGTGAAACACCACTTCGTATCTACTAACCTCACATTTCTCTCCCTGGGACAACTTCCCACAGGCCCATATCAGATAGTGACTTCAGCTTGTCAGTAATGGCTTGTTGCCATTCTTCCTTAAAAGGGTTGTTTTTGACATCCTCCCATTTTTGAGGGATGTGGTCCTCAATATAATTTTTGTATCTTGATTTAAATAAATTTAAGATTGCAGGGGTTTCTATTATATTATTATTATCCTGAATTATTTCCTTATTATTATTTTTATTGTCTATTTGTTTTATATTCCTCGTTTTATCAAATCTTACGTCGCATGTAACGTGTGATTTGTCTATTAATGTGTCCCTTATACAATACCCACTATTGGTGTACCCTACAAATATTCCTTTATCGGATCTCTGGGTTAGTTTCGGGTGTTCAATATTTGCTTTTTTTCTTTTATTTTTAGTGGCCTGTTGCTGATGGACCTCTATGGGGATGTGTCTATGAGCGAGAGACCCAAAAACTCTCATATTAGGTAAGTCTGGCTTTATGCCGTAAAACATTTCAAATGGGGTCTTATGATCTTTATTGGCCCTAGTTGGGCTTCTGTTTATAACATAAACAGCTGTCAGAACAGCCAAAGACCAGAAACTGAAATCTAGATCGGAGTCGAGCAACACGGCCCTTGTCCTCGCCATGATTGTTTGATTCTGCCTTTTGGCCATCGCATTCTGGTGAATACGGAACAACAGGCTCAAGGTTCACGCAGTTGTCCTCACAAAATGTTTTCATATTCGAATCTAGATACTCCCTGGCATTGTCACATCTTAACATAGCTATTGGGTGATCCGGGAACTTCGATTTTAATTTCATATATAATTTTTTAAACTTCTCAAAAACCATTGATTTTTTCTCAATAGTGGAGATAAAAGTATATTTTGTGGCA
>WOFM01001703.1:0-18277 GCA_011428145.1 Ericerus pela | reverse complement strand
GAACAAGAAGAGGAAGGAACAAAATATATCACATACATGTGTTAAACGAGGTACTGACGATAATTAACAAAACAATTATGAAGAAAAAAAAATCAAACTTATGTCTAAATAGTAACAAAAGCAAAGGACAGCAATCACGTCGATACAAACAAGAGTCAGTGGAAGAACAACAATACTAAATTATTAATTAAAACCCACGAAACGGGGTAACGGTCGATGATCGGTACGAACGGGAGGTAGTTATTTGCGTAGGAACAAAGATTACGATACATCTCGATAAAGGGGAATCTCGATTTATAGAACTTTCCGGGGTAGTTCGTATTTGTGTCGAAATGTTTCGTCGCCCTTGACTAGGAAAATTTCGCCACGTGTTGGCTCTCCTCGTACAGCTCGGAGATATTTCCTGGCGAACGGAGCTCCCAGGACCATCCTGTTGATATCGAGGGTTGGATGTCTAACGAGGTAGAATGTCTCTTCGAATTGGACACCTGTTCGACTGATAAGGTTCATTGTGACTGTTTCATTGGATTCCATTGTCTTTGGGACAGACCAGTCACACGTCCAAGTGGCTCGACTTACCAGTGTCAATTGCTGGCGGGCTGAGATGACCTTTTTGTTTCATGTATGACACCTGCGAGCTGGTGTCAAAACATAACATTTTTTTCTTTGCCTACGAAGCTTGTCTTCTCCATAATGAAGGCGACACAGAATACCTTCGGTATCACGGCTTTCATTTCCCGGACTGACATAACTCTCACCTCAGTTCCCGGACAATACTCGATCTCCTCTAGTAGTTCTTTCGGTAGTTCATCGATGGGAACCGCCGGGGCTGGTTCGTTTTGATTGTCATCTTCGATCTCGATAGTTGCGGTTTCGTTGTCGTCTTCGATCTCGATAGGTTTCTCTATTGAAAGGACCGTTGGTTTTTTTGATTTTTTTGGAATTTTTGGGATTTTATAGTTAGTTAACCTTTTACCCTTTTCTTCTTCGTCAACTGTGGCGCTCGATGTTTCGTTTATTCTGACTGATTTTCCGCTCGATGTTGGTCTTTGCCCGTCGTCAACGATCACGATTGGAACCCTCTGAAATTTATCTCTTCCTGCTGTATTTTTCTTTTTTATTTTCAGGGGTTTTTTTCTTTCTTTGGGGTTCTTTTTCCTTGAGGTCATCCCTTTCCATTTTTCTTTTTACTGATAATTTATCCCCCTTTTTAAGTAAGGTTATTTTAATTTTTTCTTTTTGGGGGTATTCCGGAATTCGGGGAGCTATAACGTTACATTTTGGGAGGCTTTTGGCGTAATATCTCGCATTATGCACGCTCACCTTATTTAGTTCGGTATTTAATTCCGTCACCCGCGTCCGTAACTTCTCGATCTCGTCGTTTTGGGATTTTATAATTTCTTCCAAGATCTCCATCCCTTGTAAGATCTGTCCTCGTTCATTGTCCTCAGATACGATAACACGATTGAGGAAATCGGCCTGCCCATCGATAGCCGTTGCCGTAGCCGCGTGGAACGTTGCTCTTTCGGCCAAAGCTTTCGATGTAACTGTTTGGTTGTGGGAGGCGATTCGTAACTGTTCCCTCAACGATTTTAGGAATTGTTCATTTTCGCCTGATATTTTGATAAAGCGTGCCTTGACCCTTTCGGCGACAACTGACGACTCGGGTAGATCTTGTTCGGCCATTTCGACTAAATTAATACGAGAAGGCTTTTAATTTGCGATTCAACTATCTGATTACTTTATTATGAAATTTGAGTTGGTGTACTTACTTATCGATGTTCGACTGACGACGATTATAACGATAATTAATAATAATAAAAAAGAACACCACATTAATTTTCGAATAAGGAACTGGTATTTCACATGCTCACTTGTTTTCCATTTGGTTGATTATTGTTGTGAGATCTGCGTTGTTGTTTGGTCATGATTCCTGACCACTCCCCCCCCCCGACCACGATGTCATCGATGAGTTGATGATCATCGGTGAGTTGATCGGTCAATGACGCGATGTCATGGTTGTTGAACTCTGCGACGAAGGGTGTTATGTTGACGTAATTGGAATTACCCTACTTTTGTAGTTGAATTATCTTGCATTTATCTTGATTAATTTACGTCGTTGATTCTTGGGATTTATTCTGAAGATGTTTTTATTTCGAATTTAGCGTTGTTTTTTGGTTGTAGATGAATCTTATCGTTTGAATTCATGCACATTTCGTTGGAGGATTTTTCCATCGGGCGTATGGACTCGATAACTTCCGTTTCCCTTCACCTCGATTATTTCGCAAGGGCCAACGAATTTTGGGTTCAGTTTCGATGCTACTCCGGTGGCTTTATCCGAAAGTGTGTGATTTTTGGTGTAAATCATATCTCCAACCTTGAGATCGGTGAGATTTTTGTTTTCATTATTCTTCTTCCGTTTTTCGAGTGTTTTCTTTGTGTTTTGTATCGCTTTTTTCAGATACATGTTGTACTCTTCGTCGGTTAATGATAATGGTCTTCCCTCATGATCGAATTTTACTCTCTCCATTAATGTTGCCGGTGGTATTCCTGTGGTGGCGTGTTCGATATGGTTTAGCCTACGCTCTATTTCATCGATGTGTTGATACCAGTTGCTGTGTTTAGTCAGGCATTTTATTCGAAGAACATCGCTGATGATTTTCATTCGTGTTTCGACTGGATTCGATGATGGCGTATACGGTGATGTAAACCTCGGCTGTATTTTTATTTGTTTCCAGTGATCGATCCAGTCTTTCGTGGTAAATTGACTTCCGTTATCGGACAGAATCGATTCAGGTTTGCCATATTTTTCAATAAAACGATTCATCCTATCAATGCAAACATTAACCGAAGCTTTGCTTATCGTGTATAGCTTCGTAAACTTGGAGAAAACGTCCATAACTACGAAGATTCGATTTACATTCCCGCGTCCTGACGGTAATGGACCGTACAGATCGACGGACAACAGTTGACCAGGCTTGTTAGCGAAGACCGATAGAAATGGGCCCGATAATGTCGTATTTGTATTTTTCGATCTTTTACATGTTTCGCAGCTTGAACAGAACAGTTCGATTTCGTATTTCGATCCCGGCCAGTCGAAGAATCGTCGCACCAACTCAAGTGTCTTTCGAGACCCAGGATGGGTGAACTCTTCATGGTAGAACTTAATCAGCAGTTCGCGAGTTGACTCGGGGGCATATATTCTTTTACCCCATCGCGATTAACGTAGTAAACGATACTATTTTCTTTTTCAACTCGCGGTGATCGTCTATCGAGCTGACCCGTAATCTCTCTGCTTTTCTTTTGCAGGTTCGACATGTTGTTCATCAATGATGATATTGTGATCGCGTTTTTATCATCAATCAACATTAATACGATCGGGAAATCAGCGTTTCGATACACTACGGCTTCGAGTGGGGAGCAGTATCTGCTCAAGGCATCTGCTGCGACATTTTTACTACCCGGTATATGTTCAGTAGCAGTTATCGAGAAGCTAGTGAGAAATGTTCTCCACCGCGCTACCCTTTGCGAGACGTCGTCCTTCAAGCCTATGAGATACTGTAGGCATCGACAGTCAGTTCGTATTCGAACTTCGTGATCAGTAAGCATATACAAATTCTTTTTCATCGTGTATATTATCGCCAACATTTCTTTTTCGAATGTGGGATAGTTCTTCTCGGACTTTTTTAATAATCTGCTTACCATCGACAGCACCTTCGGTTTTTCATCCTCGTTATTATCGATGAATTGGACGACTATCCCTGAAATGGCGAAGTCAGAAGCGTCCGTAATTACGTAAAATGGAAGATTCCAATTTGGATGCGACTGAAGCAAGCATTTGACCATTTCTGACTTTACTTTCTCGAATGCTTGCTGGTGTTCATTTGTCCACTCGAATGTAGTTTCGTTTTTCAACAGGTCACATAATGGAGCGATTATATTTCCATATCTCGGAACGTGCCCTCGATAATAATTGGCAACCCCGAGGAATGATTGAACTTCCTTTTTCGTCGTCGGAGCTCTAAATTTGTAGATCGCCTCTGCTCGTTTCGGATCAGGTCGTATTCCATCCGCATCAATGACGAACCTTAAGTATCGAGCAGTATCTCGGAACCACGAACATTTTTCTAATTTGAGTGTCATGTTATATTTCACAAATCTCTCTAGAACCAAACGAATATGTTCCAGGTGTTCGCTGTGTGTTCGTGAATGTATCAGAATATCATCGACGTATACCGTGACACAGTGATCGAGACCTCTCAGGACAATTCTCATGGCCGCTACGAAGGCCTGCATCGCGTCCTTCAAGCCGAAGATTATTCGATTTAACACGTATGGTTTCCCTTGAAATCGAAAGGCGGTGTATTTTCGGGATTCCGGAGCGAGAGGAATTTGTAGGAATCCTCATCTTGCGTCGAGCTTCGTGAAGACTCGCATTTCGGATAAACTTAACTTTATTGTCTCGATTGGTGGGACTGTGTCTCCTCTCGTACCCATATACTGATTTATTTTCCGAGCATCGAGGCAAGGGCGAATATCACCGTTCTCTTTTTTCGTATATGTTATTGGTGAAAAATATTCGCTCGACTCAGGACTTATAATTCCTTGTTTCTCCCAGTCGTCGAATAATTCTTTGACCTTTGGGATCCAAGCCTTTGGAATTATTCTCTCTTTCTCGTCCATCTTCTTCGTATCCGGGGACATATTTAAGGTGTGAGTGTACGCTGCGCATCTAACGATCCTCTCAGCGAAGGCTTCGTGGTTTTCTCGCAAAACGTCACCAAATCTTTGAGCTATTTTATTTGATACCTCCAATTCCTTCAATATCTTCTTGATTTTGTTTTCGATCTCGAATGGAGTTTCATCCGTTGGTCCGATGCTGAGAATAGGTTCAACGGCACCAAACTGGACTCCCGGTATCTCGATCCGTTTCGATCTGTCTCGTGGATCTACAAAATCGACTAATCGATACCTCACACTAGGTCTTCCATCGTGTTCGTAGAGGAATTCTCGACCTAGTATGATTGGTGCGTTGAGGCTCTTATTTACGTGAAGCGTCGTTGTCATTTCGATGTCGTCCCCTTGCTTATCGACCATTATGAATCGTAAGTTTATCGATCCATAAACTCGTATAGCGGGTTTTCCGACAGCATAACCGACTTTCTGTGTCGGGCAATTCACATGCATGAGATATAGATCTGGATTATGTTTTTCCAAGAACTGAAGGAATTTCTCGGTTATCCAGCTATATGGTGAACCTTGATCAATGTACGTTCTGTAGACGTTTCTCGCCTTCCCCATAATGCTATTTATTATAAAGGGCGGAAACCACGGCCTTGTATCGACGAAATTGTTCTCGGAATCGACTTCTTCTGGGTCTGATTCGACGTCATCCATGATGTGAAAGCAGAACGTTCCATACGGATCCTCTTCGTCTGTTTGCTGAGGGTCGTCTGTTCCCGATTGCTCGATTTCGTCACATTGATCGCGATCGTCGTATCCTGAAATCAGGTTGACGTTGGGACTTATTTCGTTGTCCTTTCGATCAACATGATCTGCAATTAACGATGCTAGATTTTCATCGATTAAGTGTGTCTCTTCCTTGTTATAACGGCGTGGGACGGCATAAATTGACCTTTCGTCCCCGGGGATAACTGCTTTATCCTTATTCTCGTTCTCGTACTTTCGAGTAAAGATTCTTTCGATATCGAGAATATATACGTCTTTGAAGTCGGACTTGAGGTTCCAAATTCGGCTATTGAATCTCCGAAGTCGGGACCTATAGAACTGATTATCGATTCTTGCTGGGTCCGGTGAGATCGTTGTAACGATTATCTTCTCAACTCGGCGTTTTCGGAGTAACTCGTCGAGGAGGTATCGAAGTTTCAAGATAATCGTGTCTTCATCTGCATCTGGGCTGAGGATAAATTCTTCTCCAAAACCGACAATTATACGGGTATTTTCTTTTGCAACCCTTCGTATAACTTCTAGGAGAGGGCCCAACCGATTTAGTTTCTCGAAGCCTGCTGTCTTATCGATACTGAGGTTCTGGGCGCTCGATAAGCCACTATTCCTCAACCAGCTCAAGATGGTCGCGTCACCGAAGACCTGATAAGTTTTCCACTCTGGTATTACGAACTCGTTCTTCATAACCGTTGTCGGTCTGTTTTTATCGAATTTTTCGATGGGGCGTCCTATGCGACCGACCATAGGCGCCTTCTTCAGTTTCCCTGATTTTGATGGGAAGCTTCATCGGGAATATACGAATTTGCATACTTTTGGTCACCGATGTTTAATACTGGTTGTTGTTTTACCTGTTTACTCACACTATTCTCTTCGTGGAACAGACTGTGTAAATACTCGAGTTTCGTTGAGAATTCGACCAGGTTCGCGACATCAGATTCGAGTATTCGATCTCTATACGGCATCGGTATTTTCTTCACCAGAATCCCGTATATCGTCTGGATATCTTCGCCACACTCGAGTAATCGGGTGTATATGTGTATCGCGTAGTCGGCCACTGAATCGTATTTTCTTGAATCGTACTGTCCATCTCGAATCGCTTGTACTTGGGCCTGCTTTATCGATTTATTCCAATAGACGGTCACGAAGTGATCTCGAGCTTGTTGATAGCCCCAATTTTCTCGATAGACTGCTCCTCCAGGAAACTTATTCACGTCCATCATCTTTCCGAAGACTCTGCCCAACTGCTCATCGTCTTGATCTAGGTCCTCGACGCAGCTCTCGAATTCCCTAAGGAATTCCTCTGGGGTTCGATGGTCTCTATGTCCAGTATACGCCGGCATCCTCGAAGGGTCGAACAATCTCGATGTCTTCTGCAAGGATGCTATTCTCGAGAACGTTTGGTTTGCTCCTATTTCACGACGTCTACGTACCGGTGTCCGTTCTCTCTGATTTGGCAGATATGTGGGGACTGTTGTATCCTTGAGGTGTTTCATAATCGTCGGGGGCGGTGTCTCGGGTCTATAGTCGAGTGGGAAATTCGATGTCTCCCTCCGAGTAGTCTGCGGAATCGGATCTCTTGAGATCGGTAGTCGATCAATTTTTCTTTCGAAGTAGTCGAACTGCTCTCTGATTTGAGACTTCGTTTCCATGCTCAGTAGTTTTATTTGTTCAAGGATCTCCCTGGAACTCGGACTTTGTTCTCTCCTTTTAATGGCGCTTACTAATGTCGAACTGGCTACAGGTTTTCGGACAGTCTCTACCTGGCTCTGTGGGATTGTTACCTCTTCGTTTTCTTTGGACGGTGTTTTATCATCCTCGATAGGTATATACAACGAATCGCTATAGAACTGCGCATCTTCGAAGTCGACTTTCTTTTTTGTTTGATCCAGTTCGATCTCGGCTATCCTCTCACGTATTTTCGATGTTGAGGGATTTTCGAAGGATTTTCGTTTTGAGATTTCTCTTTCGAGAGCCTTAACTCGATCTTCGAATTCGCTATTCTTTTCAGCCACTTTGACCGTACATAATTCAGCTGCTCTTCTTCTTTTTTCACTTTTTTCGAGCATCGAATCTCGTACAACACATTCCCTGCGATATCGAGCGGTACTTTCGGATTGTCGGAGATAGAGGTTTTTATAAAACTCAACCGGGTCGGTTCCCTTGGGTGGTTCGGGTACCTTATTCGAATCGAAGGACCATAGATTTTTCAACGTTTCTTCTTCCTCCATGTTGGCGGATCCTTTTGTAACGTTTATTTCGTCTTCACCCATCGCGATTTCTCGAGTGTTCGTCACAACGTCCCTACTTCGTCTTCTCAGGTGGTCGGGGGTGTCAAAGGGGTTGGGGTTTTCGTCATCCCCAATACCGTCCATCTCGGACGAAATCTGCTGGCCTAAATTTAATAAAAAAGGCTAATATTTCCCCTAACTAAATCGATACGTTTTATCCTAACAGACTAGCAATCGATGTCTATGGCTCTGCTCGTCGATATACCTGGAACAGGGGGGTTTTACGGCTCAGCTATTACTAACAAGCATATCGACTTAATTAATTAATGGGTAGGTCATACTTTTAGGGGAATCTTCCGGAAGTATAGTATCGAAAATATTTCTAGAATCCCTAAATTATAATATATGTTATGAATTGGACCAAGATCCATAACATAGGGCAGATAAAAAAAAATTGATTCAGACTTAATTACTTTACTTTAAGTCGGTACGTCGTAAGTACGATTACGGGAATACGGGTGGCTTTTAATCTAGCCTATCTTTTTATTTTATTTCAATACACACCCGTACGATGTTATTTAGTCTGTTAAGAGTCGTTAAAAGACAGTTTGTCGAACAATAAAATACTGGGCCACTAAAAGCGACGTACAATAGTTAGGTTAACTACGATAACTATTTTCTACGGCACACTGCCGATAAAATGCTAAGATCAAAAGATGATCGGTAGGCTTAGGGCCATAGCAAATGACTGTAACGACTAACAGTCTTGAAGACATATATTTATTAAGGAAGCTTGCGCCTCGAACGGGACATTATTTATCACACTAATAATCGAATTAAACACGAGGGACCTAATCCTCGAACACCAGGTTGTTTTAGTAGTTACGTTAAATTTATTATTTTTATTGAATTTAGGTTGACACGCTTCGTAAGGCATAGAGCTAAACGCTGAAGTCGATGTGGCTTTCACTGCAGTTTACTTGCCGCATTTGCGTCTTAGAACGGAGAAAGACTTCCTCCAATTAGTACACGTGGGAATCAGATGCCCAACAAAATAAAAGATGGCCGCGGCAAACACGGCCAGTCAACGGTCGCCAGACACTTTTGGTAAATTTGGATAGTGCCAATCCCGATATGAACAGGTTGATCAGACCTATCCAGCTTAAAGGATCGCTTTAACGATCATGCTGAGCAACAAACCGATCGGATGGGTTTTAACAAAACTCAGATGGCGGACTTTTGTTTCTTCTCGTACGATCTTTCTACTCTTATTGATAGGATATGGTAAAAAAAAGGGAACCCGAAAAAAAAAATGAAAGTAGGAACGGAAATAATTTTGGACGGGTGGTTCGAGAATATGATCGAAAGAAGGAGGTACACTCTTCACATTCGTCGATATACACCCGCGTAAACTACAGTACCGAGTAGCAATACGGATCTTCGAATAACATGAGGTTGTACATATCCGCATGTGAAGGTTTTAGTTTAAGAATGGACGATTCTCGAATTACACCCTCATAGCGGACGGAATTAACATTAGGATGGAAGGTTGTGGATAAGGCGTTTGCATTAGGCTCGGCCACTGAACTCGAAAGACAAGTCGATCAAGTCCTGTCACGGTCGCCAAGTAAAACGTAGATGTGACGTCCGAAAACGAACGTACATCCCGAGTTTGGGGAATGATATCACGATTCGAAGTATATCAATAAGTCTCGATCAATCGTAGAGTCGAAACCACAAACCAGCTCAAACAGTTAGGCCACCAGCCTACCAGCGATAGCTCCCAAGGCCTACGAAGTATATCGGGCGAATTTACGTATGTGGAATTAAATAAGTTGGCCGACCCATTATCACAGTGTATACTTTATTACAATTGAAAAGATTACTTACAGTTATGGTAACTACAATCAGGTCGTGCAGGTTATTCTTCACATCGCCACATGGTTCTCGAAGTTCGGTGAACCATCAAATCTCGATCGATTATTCGTTTTGAGTTCGAAAGAATAATATCGCGAGTTATTTAATTTCTACTACTGGCATTCACATTCGAAAATATCGGTGAAAACAATAAAAAGGTGGCTTGCTGCCGTATAAAGAGCTGTATTTGCCGTGAATAATATTTCGTATTCACAGCGGACTAAAAACGATCACGTCTAAAATGAGACTGACTGTTCACCTATTAGCCTAAAACGTGAACAGTCAAAGAGATTAGAAATAGTTCACCGATGATTGATATCTTATTATAACACGTCACCATATCGTTAAATAGTCATCTGTCGACGTGTTCTTATGTTTGTTAGATTTCGGGAATTTATTCCCGATGGGGAATCGGCGTATCTCTGGTTCACCTTATCATTATTATAAACTTAGAGTTCGTGAGCCGTTTCCTATCGTAATATTAATACAGTTGATGGTGACGTGAAGGGAAGGCTACGGGTAATTCAGATGTCACAATTTAAATCTGAATTTTTCTTCAAAATTCTAAATGGTCCTTGGTATTTAAATTTATTTTTTGCGACATTTTTACTTTGCCAAATTAATACTAGATCGTTTGGTTTAAATTCGTACGAAACTTTGTTTTTATTGTAGTTTCGAGAGTTTATTTCTGACGCTTTCTGTTTTAATACGGGAATTTTTTCTTTCGTCGATTTTAAATTGTTGAGTACGTTGTTTCTTTCGGTCATTGGTTTTGTTGACGGTATTGAATATATGTCATTTAACTGTGTGCGGGGTTGATAACCATGAAGGAAGAAAAATGGTGACGTGTTATTTAAGTAGTGAATGGGCGATGTATTGTACGCATACACTACGTTATAAAGTGTGTCAATCCATTCGTCCTCGGTCTTTGGATTATACTTTGCTAAGCATTTTTTGATAATGCCGTTAGTTCGTTCAAATAGTCCTTGTGTTTGTGGACTATATGCTGATGAGTGTATTATTTCAATGTTATTGTCCTTGCAGAATTTATGTACGATGTCGTTTCTAAAGTGTGTTCCGTTATCACACGATATTAATTTTGGTTTTCTGTGAGAAGTCATAATTTTTTTAAGAAATTTAACGACACTGTTCGCGTTAGGGTGTCTAACAGGTTTTATAATGCAATAATTAGTGCATTTATCGACACCTACGAGAACATAGTTCTTCTCGTAACTGTTATTAAATTTTCCAATGAAATCTATTTCGATATGGGAAAATGGATCGAATTCCTTGACAGGAATTAGTTTCATCATTCCGATTTCTTTTGGATTTCGTTGTTGCATTTGACATTCATGACAAGAACTTATATAGTCGTTCACTTTCTGTGAAATTTTCAAAATAAAATATTTTGATTTTATTTTTTCTAATGTTTTTTGTCGTCCAAAATGTCCTCTATTGATTGGGTCATCATGGCATTCCTTCAGGATTGTTGGTATTAAAGATGTTGGAATTACAGGAACATCCTGGTATGGATTACCATGAATTGATTTTTTCTTGTAAATAATGTCATCTTTTCCAAGGTAAAATTTATGAGCATGTTTCGAAATTTGTTTTGACAGTTTACAATCAAAAATGAAATCTTCGACAAAAAATTTATAAACTTGTCCCCAATAATCATCTAGCTGTTGGTGATCAGCCAGTGTTTCGATAGGAATATCTTTTCCATAAAGAAGTGTTCTTATATTTTCGTCGGGTTTAAATGTAATGGTTTCATTTTTCTTGATTCCATCTTTATTTTTTCCAGTGATTGGATCGAAAATATTATCGTCATTGATAATATTCTTTTTTTTAATTTTGGGTTTCAAAATTTTTTCTTTTTTCAGAATTTTATTTTGTTTGGGTGGTTCCAAATTTTTTGATTTTGATCTTGTAACAATGTTGACTTTTTTATTTTGGTCAATTAGAAATTGTCCTTGTTCAAAACGTATAAAATCTTTTTCATTTTGAAATGGTCGGGAAAGAAAATCTGCCACTACGTTTTCTTTTCCTGATATATGTTTCATATCAAATGTAAATTCTCCTAGTTTAGAGACTAATCTTGCAAGTCTGGGTGAAGGTGTTTTCATCCGATGTTGGTAAGTTAACGGTTGGTGGTCTGTATAGATTATAAAATCTGTACCTAGAAGGAAATCTCTGAAATGTTGGCAAGATTGTGTAATTGCAAACATCTCAAGATCAAACGAGCACAAGTGTTTTTGACTCGCCTTTAATTTTTCTGAAAAATATCCAATGGTATATTTTTTGTTGGTAACAGGATCTATTTGTCTGCATATTGCACCTATAGCTTCTTTTGATGCATCTACTTCTATGTAGGTTGATGCTTCTGGGTTGTTAATTTGTAGGACTGGTTTTGAAAGAAGGATATGTTTCATGTTGTCAAAACATTTTTGATGTTCTGGTAACCATTCTATTCTTTCGTTAGAATGACTGTCTTTTCCTTCAAGAATTTTCATGATGGGTAACATCTTTTTTGTAAAATTTGGTATCATTTTTCTGTTGTATCCACACATACCAATGAATCTTCGTACTTCTTTGAGTATTTTGGGTGGATTCATGTTTCTTACTGCATCAATATTTTTTGAAAGTGGTTCTAATTTTCAGTTGCCAATTTTATGACCTAGAAGTTCTATTGTGTCTTGGAGAAAGAAACTTTTTTTCGTTTTTACACAAAAATTGTATTTTTTCAGTCTTTGTAAAATTTTGATAGTGTTTTCTAAACATTCGTCAAATGTTTCAACAAAGACACATATGTCATCTATGTAGATAATTACTTTTTTCCATAGAATATCGTGAAAGATATCTACCATAGCTTTTTGAAATACGGAGGGGCTTAAGCTAAGTCCTTGTGGCATGCTGTTGAATACATAACCTACTCCTTCTATGTTGATTCCTGTGATTGGTTTGGATTCTTCATCAAGTGGTAGTTGAAAATATCCTGAGTTCAGATCTATGATCGAAAAGAATTTTTTGCTTTGTAAATGAGGCCATATTGTGTCTATTCTCGGTACTCGAGTTCTGCTTGTCTTGATTTTTTGGTTGACAGCTCTGTAATCTACAAGTGGTCTGAATGATCCATCTGGTTTTCTTTTCAGAAACATTGGTGATTTGTAAGTTGATGGTTGTCTTTTTAATACTCCTGCTTTTTCTAGTTCATCAATTTTCTTTAGATATTCCATTCTTTCTTTATATGCCATTTTATAGTTTCTTCGAACTACTGGTTTATTATCTTTTAAATCTATATGAATGGGTTTAACTTTTGCTAAAGATAAATTTTTTGTAGAATGAGTGAAAATATCAACATAATTTTTTATTCCATCAATAACTTTTTGTTTTTGTTCATTTGTAATATTTTTAGAAATATTAACTTCTGTTCCTTCTGGATCATATAATTTGCTTTGTGTTACGCTAACTTTTTGTTCAGTTGGTTTTTGATCAACCATGTACTTGAATGTTCCTAGTACTTGATTTTTTCGTACTCTTTTTAATAAATTTGTTGGATTGAAAATTTTTAAAACTTTTTCGTTTTTGATAATCAAACCTGTTTTATTCACAAATTTTTTATTTTTCAAGAGTTCAGTGAATGGTGGTAATGTTTGTAGGTAAATTATTTCGTAAGGTTGAATAATATAGTCGTTAGTTGCTCGTACAAATGTTACTTGTTCTGAGTTATTGTTTGTTGAAGAGATCTTCGGTATGGAAATTGAAATGATTTTATCACCACATGGTATCGAGAATTTGCTTGATGAAAAGTCTATTATGGCTTTATATTTTTCTAAAAAATCGTAGCCTATAATAACATTCTCAATTAGATCTTCTACGACATATGCTTTTATTGGAAATGAATGTCCTTTAAAAATAATTGGAATAGTTGCAATTCCTTTTATTTTGAGTTCAATTTCATTTGCAGCATATAAAACATCGTATGTTCATTCTAATGGAACATTTTTTGCAAATTTCCAATGTATTAGTGTTGATTCTGCACCGCAATCTATTATTCCATAGGTATCTATACCTAATACGTTACATAAAAGGTATAAACGACATTGAATTTCGTTTTTTCCGGTTGGAGCAATGACTATAACATTCAGATTTTTTTGTAATGTCATACGTTTTTTTAAAATTTCTGTAAGTTCATTTATATGTTTTTGTTCACATAGTTCCCCTGCAACATCTCGTGTAAGTGCTCTAGGGGCACTCACGAGTTTGTTGGTGTTGCATTTTGCGTTGGATATGTAATTGCTGGAAATGATGTTTGTGGATTTTGTACAACATTCTGGTTTTGCGTTGGAGTTGCGTTAAATGGCATAGCATACATCATAGGCATGTTGTTATTGTAATTAGGATATTGTCCGTAGTTACTCTAGTTATTGTTTCTGAAATAACTTCGTTGAAATCTTGGATTTCCACGGTAATTATTTCCTCGATAATTTGTATTATGAAAATATTGGTTTTTGGTAATTTTGAGGGGAAGGAAGAGTGGGATAATTACTTGAATTACCATTTTGGTTAAAATTATTAAAATTATTTCCATTATTATAGTTATTGTAATATCCTCGTCCTCGACTTGTTCCTCTAAAATTTTGTTGGATTTTATTTCCACGGTAATTTGAATTATTGTTTTGCCTATTTTGTGATGTGTTATTACCATTATTAATTTTAGTGTTAGTAATTGCAGCTACAAGTTTTTTAACTTCTTGTGCTAGACTAGTTTCTTCTGAAATTTCTTCATTTTTTGTGATGTTTTCTTCTTTATATATTGCATTAATTTGTTTTTTGGATGATTTTAATTTTAACATTTCTGAATTAGCTTCTTGCATAGCTAGTTTATATGATTCTAACTGCAATTTTAATTTTTCTACTTCAATGGTAACAAGTGGATCTATGAGTGGTCTTGTTTTATCTTTACAGTATAGGTAATCATCGAATGCTTTGTATAAATCTGGAACTGTTTTTGGTCTCAGTTTCACAATATGTTCTCGTTCTTTTTCTCCGAGAGATCTATAGATATGATTTATTATCCTTTCGTCTGTTATACAAGGCTCTATCTCTTTTAAAGTTTTAGAGACAAATATGACAAAGTCTAGGAAATCATCATCTCCTTTATAAACTCGTTTATGGAGAGTTTCTCGTAATTGTGGAACTGTTTTTTTAAAGGATTCATACAATTTTGGTTTCAGTGATTCGTATGTTAGTATTGTAGGATCGTTCGCTAATATTTCGTTAAATATTAGTTGAGCGTTTCCAGTAAATGTAATTTTTATTTTTCTGAATTTTGTATCATCATCTAGCCAGCAAAATGCTTCGCATTTGTTCTCGAATTGGGTTAAAAATGTTTTTATATTTTCTGAAGGTAAATTTGAAAATGTGGAAGGTCTGTTATTTCCATTGTTAGTATTATTATTATTATTAGTATTAGCCATGTTTTCAGCTAATTCTCGTAATCTTTTTGTTAGAAGATTTGATTTGTAATAAGCTTCTTCTGGAGATTTGGAAGGTGTATGGATGTATTCCGAAATTTGTGGAATTGTTTTGTTATGATTTTGAATGATTGTAGATGTTGATGTGTTTGGGGTATTTTCTTCTGAATCTGAAGAAATTTCGTTAGATTCTGGAAAGTATTCGGAATCGTCGAATGTTATTAAGGTATTATCGTCAAAAGAGGTTTCTGATATTTTTTTATTGGCTATTATTTTTGCAAGACGTTCTGAATTAGGTTTTATGGTTAGATCGTCAATATTAGTTTTATGAAGGAGAGAGTTAATAGGATGTTTAGGGTGAGTTTGGATAAAAAAGCCTAGAGCAAGTTGTAACTCGGGTCTGTTTTTAACTTTAGGGAGAGGTAAATCACAAATGTTTAACCATACGTTTTTTAGTTCACGATTGGTGAGAGTTGAGATCCAGTGAGTTTGGTTGAAACACTTTGAGTTAGGTGTATTAGCGTTATCGTTATCGAGATCTTCGTTGATCATAGGGTTAGTAAATGTTGTTGGACTCACAAGTTTTTGTTGTTGATTTTGTTGTAACAGTTTAACATATCTGCACCACGGTATCCTGACATCACGATCTTCAATCCTCAAGGTGATCGGAGATTTGGCGTGTTTTCTTCGGAAGACTTTGCTGCAGAGACGTCGTCTGTTGAATTTTGGATTGGATGGACTGGAAACTGGATTCTTTTTACTTGGAATTTTTACTGCACGTTAATTTCATTCTACACGTTAATATATCTGCACGTTAATATCGGCACTTTAAGACGCTGTGTTTCTTTTTATTTAAAAAAAATTTTTATTTTTTCACAAACTTTTTGAAAATTATTTCAACTTTTTATCACAGTTAGAAACACAATTTGTTTTGTTCGGGCGCCAATTATTCTGTGACAGTTATATATTGTAACAGAACAATCAAATACACAAGTTAGTTAAAAAGGTGTATTAAACATAAATTTTATAGAAGAGTAAGAGTTATAAACATCAAGAATTAAAAGAATAGGTAAGATTGTAACAACATTAAGAAGAGTTAATCAGAACAAATTAGAATGAATGAAATAGTACAAAACATGAGATTATATAGTAAGTAAAAAGAGGAAGGTTCAGGCGAATTTACAGAGTGTTGGAGAAGGGTTTTGATCTTATTGGTTAATAGAAATATATGTACATTAAGTATGACCAATGGTCTCGTAAGAATATGACATAAAGTGGGTGTTCACAAATGAATTAGTAGAAATTAGTATATATGCAAGATTGCAGAAATAGTATAAAGAAAAGATGAGTTCATTGTTTATGAGTAAACACAGTAACTGTTTATGTAGGAAATGATGTCATCAGACAAGTCTTGACTTGAAGAAATGACGTGAGAGTTAATGAATGGGAAATAATAGAAAAATAAGAGAGAAGGTAATGATGATGATTATAATTAATAATACGAAAATATTTCATATTATGAACGATATGAAAATATCGTTACAATTTCCCCTAACTAAATCGATACGTTTTATCTTAACAGACTAGCAATCGATGTCTATGGCTCTGCTTGTCGATATACCTGGAACAGGGGGCATTTACAGCTCAGCTAAAACTAACAAGTATATCGACTTAACTAATTAATGGGTAGGTCCTACTTTTAGGGTAATCTACAGGAAGTATATTATCAAAAGTATTTCTAGAATCACTAAATTTTAATGTATGTTATGAATTGGACCAAAATCCGTAACATAGGGCAGATTAAATCGATTAAGACTCGGTTACTTTATTTTAAAATTGGTACATCGTAAACACGATTATGGGAATACAGGTGGATTTTAATTCAGCCTATCTTTTCATTTTATTTCAATGCACACCCGTACAATATTATTTTAGTCTGTAAAGAGTCATTAAAAGAAAGTTGGTCAAACAATAAAATACTGGGCCACTAAAAGCAATGTACAATAGTTAGGTTAACTACCATAACTATTTTCTATGGAACACTGCTGATAAAATGATAAGATCAAAACATGATCGGTAAGCTTAGGGCCATAGCAAATGACTGTAACAACTAACAGTTTGGAACACATAATTTATTAAGGAAGCTTATGCCTCGAATCTGACATTGTTTATCACACTAACTATATCGAATTAACACGAGGGAACAAATCCTCAAACACCAAGTTGTTTTAGTAATTTACTTTAAGTTTATTATTTTTATAAAATTTAGGTTAACACGCTTCATAAGGCATAGAGCTAAACGCTGAAGGCAATGTGGCTTTCACTGTAGTTCACTTGCTGAATTTGCCTTATATGGCGGAGAAAGACTTCCTCCAATTAGTACACGTGGGAATCAGATGCCCAAAAAAAATTAAAAATGGCTGCGGCAAACCCGGCCAGTCAACGGTCGCCTGACACTTTTGGTAAATTTGGATAGTGTCAATCCCAACATGAACAGGTTGATCAGACCTATCCAACTTAATGGATCGCTCTAACGATCATGCTGAGCAACAAACTGATCGAATGGGTTTTAACAAAACTCAGGTGGCGGATTTTTGTCTCTTCTCGTACGATCTTTCTACTCTTATTGAGAGGATATGGTAAAAAGAAACCCGAAAAAAAAATGAAAGTAGGAACGGAAATAATTTTGGTTGTGTGGTTCGAGAACATGATTGAAAAAGGAAGGTACGCTCTCCACATTTGTTGATACACACCCACGTAAACTACAGTACCGAGTAGCAATACGGATCTACAAATAACATGAGATTGTATATACCCGCATATGAAGGTTTTAGATTAAGAATAAATGATTCTCGAATCACACCCTCATAACAGATGGAATTAGAGTTAGAACGGAAGATTTTGGATAAAGCGTTTGCATTAGGCTCGGCCACAGAACTTGAAAGACAAGTCGATCAAGTCCTGTCATGGTTGCCAAGTAAAACGTAGATGTGATGTCCGAGAACGAACGTACATCCCGATTATAAGGAATGATATCACGATTCGAAGTATATCAATAAGTCTCGATCAATCGTAGAGTTGAAACCACAAACCAGCTCAAACAGTTAGGCCTCCAGCCTACCAGCGATAGCTCCGGAGGCCTACGTAGTATGTTGGGCGAAATTATGTAATTGGAAATAAATAAGTTGG
>WOFM01001701.1:0-23372 GCA_011428145.1 Ericerus pela | reverse complement strand
GCCCGTGACGTACACGTAAAAAAATCGGCTCCCCAAGCGGCGACTTTCGCCTATTCGCGATTTCAGTCGGCGTTCGAAGTAATAAAATCGCAAATATCGAATTAATCGATTTCGATTCGACAAAATTATACTTATGACACATGAAATTGGTCCATTTTTTTATGACGAATCGAATGAGCCTATTGCCGAAGCTGTAGCTCAATTAGATCAAAAGTTATCGCACTTTTAAGTTTCGATTGAATTTTGAAAAAAGAGCCGATTCGAACGTAATTTCGTTCGTACCGTACAAAGACCGCATCGAATCGTTCCGAACTCGATACAGTGACCTTGAAAATGATTGGCCCGTGACGTACACGTAAAAAAATCGGCTCCCCAAAGCGGCGACTTTCGCCTATTCGCGATTTCAGTCGGCGTTCGAAGTAATAAAATCGCAAATATCGAATTAATCGATTTCGATTCGACAAAATTATACTTATGACACATGAAATTGGTCCATTTTTTTATGACGAATCGAATGAGCCTATTGCCGAAGCTGTAGCTCAATTAGATCAAAAGTTATCGCACTTTTAAGTTTCGATTGAATTTTGAAAAAAGAGCCGATTCGAACGTAATTTCGTTCGTACCGTACAAAGACCGCATCGAATCGTTCCGAACTCGATACAGTGACCTTGAAAATGATTGGCCCGTGACGTACACGTAAAAAAATCGGCTCCCCAAGGCGGCGACTTTCGCCTATTCGCGATTTCAGTCGGCGTTCGAAGTAATAAAATCGCAAATATCGAATTAATCGATTTCGATTCGACAAAATTATACTTATGACACATGAAATTGGTCCATTTTTTTATGACGAATCGAATGAGCCTATTGCCGAAGCTGTAGCTCAATTAGATCAAAAGTTATCGCACTTTTAAGTTTCGATTGAATTTTGAAAAAAGAGCCGATTCGAACGTAATTTCGTTCGTACCGTACAAAGACCGCATCGAATCGTTCCGAACTCGATACAGTGACCTTGAAAATGATTGGCCCGTGACGTACACGTAAAAAAATCGGCTCCCCAAGCGGCGACTTTCGCCTATTCGCGATTTCAGTCGGCGTTCGAAGTAATAAAATCGCAAATATCGAATTAATCGATTTCGATTCGACAAAATTATACTTATGACACATGAAATTGGTCCATTTTTTTATGACGAATCGAATGAGCCTATTGCCGAAGCTGTAGCTCAATTAGATCAAAAGTTATCGCACTTTTAAGTTTCGATTGAATTTTGAAAAAAGAGCCGATTCGAACGTAATTTCGTTCGTACCGTACAAAGACCGCATCGAATCGTTCCGAACTCGATACAGTGACCTTGAAAATGATTGGCCCGTGACGTACACGTAAAAAAATCGGCTCCCCAAGCGGCGACTTTCGCCTATTCGCGATTTCAGTCGGCGTTCGAAGTAATAAAATCGCAAATATCGAATTAATCGATTTCGATTCGACAAAATTATACTTATGACACATGAAATTGGTCCATTTTTTTATGACGAATCGAATGAGCCTATTGCCGAAGCTGTAGCTCAATTAGATCAAAAGTTATCGCACTTTTAAGTTTCGATTGAATTTTGAAAAAAGAGCCGATTCGAACGTAATTTCGTTCGTACCGTACAAAGACCGCATCGAATCGTTCCGAACTCGATACAGTGACCTTGAAAATGATTGGCCCGTGACGTACACGTAAAAAAATCGGCTCCCCAAGGCGGCGACTTTCGCCTATTCGCGATTTCAGTCGGCGTTCGAAGTAATAAAATCGCAAATATCGAATTAATCGATTTCGATTCGACAAAATTATACTTATGACACATGAAATTGGTCCATTTTTTTATGACGAATCGAATGAGCCTATTGCCGAAGCTGTAGCTCAATTAGATCAAAAGTTATCGCACTTTTAAGTTTCGATTGAATTTTGAAAAAAGAGCCGATTCGAACGTAATTTCGTTCGTACCGTACAAAGACCGCATCGAATCGTTCCGAACTCGATACAGTGACCTTGAAAATGATTGGCCCGTGACGTACACGTAAAAAAATCGGCTCCCCAAGGCGGCGACTTTCGCCTATTCGCGATTTCAGTCGGCGTTCGAAGTAATAAAATCGCAAATATCGAATTAATCGATTTCGATTCGACAAAATTATACTTATGACACATGAAATTGGTCCATTTTTTTATGACGAATCGAATGAGCCTATTGCCGAAGCTGTAGCTCAATTAGATCAAAAGTTATCGCACTTTTAAGTTTCGATTGAATTTTGAAAAAAGAGCCGATTCGAACGTAATTTCGTTCGTACCGTACAAAGACCGCATCGAATCGTTCCGAACTCGATACAGTGACCTTGAAAATGATTGGCCCGTGACGTACACGTAAAAAAATCGGCTCCCCAAGCGGCGACTTTCGCCTATTCGCGATTTCAGTCGGCGTTCGAAGTAATAAAATCGCAAATATCGAATTAATCGATTTCGATTCGACAAAATTATACTTATGACACATGAAATTGGTCCATTTTTTTATGACGAATCGAATGAGCCTATTGCCGAAGCTGTAGCTCAATTAGATCAAAAGTTATCGCACTTTTAAGTTTCGATTGAATTTTGAAAAAAGAGCCGATTCGAACGTAATTTCGTTCGTACCGTACAAAGACCGCATCGAATCGTTCCGAACTCGATACAGTGACCTTGAAAATGATTGGCCCGTGACGTACACGTAAAAAAATCGGCTCCCCAAAGCGGCGACTTTCGCCTATTCGCGATTTCAGTCGGCGTTCGAAGTAATAAAATCGCAAATATCGAATTAATCGATTTCGATTCGACAAAATTATACTTATGACACATGAAATTGGTCCATTTTTTTATGACGAATCGAATGAGCCTATTGCCGAAGCTGTAGCTCAATTAGATCAAAAGTTATCGCACTTTTAAGTTTCGATTGAATTTTGAAAAAAGAGCCGATTCGAACGTAATTTCGTTCGTACCGTACAAAGACCGCATCGAATCGTTCCGAACTCGATACAGTGACCTTGAAAATGATTGGCCCGTGACGTACACGTAAAAAAATCGGCTCCCCAAGCGGCGACTTTCGCCTATTCGCGATTTCAGTCGGCGTTCGAAGTAATAAAATCGCAAATATCGAATTAATCGATTTCGATTCGACAAAATTATACTTATGACACATGAAATTGGTCCATTTTTTTATGACGAATCGAATGAGCCTATTGCCGAAGCTGTAGCTCAATTAGATCAAAAGTTATCGCACTTTTAAGTTTCGATTGAATTTTGAAAAAAGAGCCGATTCGAACGTAATTTCGTTCGTACCGTACAAAGACCGCATCGAATCGTTCCGAACTCGATACAGTGACCTTGAAAATGATTGGCCCGTGACGTACACGTAAAAAAATCGGCTCCCCAAGGCGGCGACTTTCGCCTATTCGCGATTTCAGTCGGCGTTCGAAGTAATAAAATCGCAAATATCGAATTAATCGATTTCGATTCGACAAAATTATACTTATGACACATGAAATTGGTCCATTTTTTTATGACGAATCGAATGAGCCTATTGCCGAAGCTGTAGCTCAATTAGATCAAAAGTTATCGCACTTTTAAGTTTCGATTGAATTTTGAAAAAAGAGCCGATTCGAACGTAATTTCGTTCGTACCGTACAAAGACCGCATCGAATCGTTCCGAACTCGATACAGTGACCTTGAAAATGATTGGCCCGTGACGTACACGTAAAAAAATCGGCTCCCCAAGCGGCGACTTTCGCCTATTCGCGATTTCAGTCGGCGTTCGAAGTAATAAAATCGCAAATATCGAATTAATCGATTTCGATTCGACAAAATTATACTTATGACACATGAAATTGGTCCATTTTTTTATGACGAATCGAATGAGCCTATTGCCGAAGCTGTAGCTCAATTAGATCAAAAGTTATCGCACTTTTAAGTTTCGATTGAATTTTGAAAAAAGAGCCGATTCGAACGTAATTTCGTTCGTACCGTACAAAGACCGCATCGAATCGTTCCGAACTCGATACAGTGACCTTGAAAATGATTGGCCCGTGACGTACACGTAAAAAAATCGGCTCCCCAAGCGGCGACTTTCGCCTATTCGCGATTTCAGTCGGCGTTCGAAGTAATAAAATCGCAAATATCGAATTAATCGATTTCGATTCGACAAAATTATACTTATGACACATGAAATTGGTCCATTTTTTTATGACGAATCGAATGAGCCTATTGCCGAAGCTGTAGCTCAATTAGATCAAAAGTTATCGCACTTTTAAGTTTCGATTGAATTTTGAAAAAAGAGCCGATTCGAACGTAATTTCGTTCGTACCGTACAAAGACCGCATCGAATCGTTCCGAACTCGATACAGTGACCTTGAAAATGATTGGCCCGTGACGTACACGTAAAAAAATCGGCTCCCCAAGGCGGCGACTTTCGCCTATTCGCGATTTCAGTCGGCGTTCGAAGTAATAAAATCGCAAATATCGAATTAATCGATTTCGATTCGACAAAATTATACTTATGACACATGAAATTGGTCCATTTTTTTATGACGAATCGAATGAGCCTATTGCCGAAGCTGTAGCTCAATTAGATCAAAAGTTATCGCACTTTTAAGTTTCGATTGAATTTTGAAAAAAGAGCCGATTCGAACGTAATTTCGTTCGTACCGTACAAAGACCGCATCGAATCGTTCCGAACTCGATACAGTGACCTTGAAAATGATTGGCCCGTGACGTACACGTAAAAAAATCGGCTCCCCAAGGCGGCGACTTTCGCCTATTCGCGATTTCAGTCGGCGTTCGAAGTAATAAAATCGCAAATATCGAATTAATCGATTTCGATTCGACAAAATTATACTTATGACACATGAAATTGGTCCATTTTTTTATGACGAATCGAATGAGCCTATTGCCGAAGCTGTAGCTCAATTAGATCAAAAGTTATCGCACTTTTAAGTTTCGATTGAATTTTGAAAAAAGAGCCGATTCGAACGTAATTTCGTTCGTACCGTACAAAGACCGCATCGAATCGTTCCGAACTCGATACAGTGACCTTGAAAATGATTGGCCCGTGACGTACACGTAAAAAAATCGGCTCCCCAAGGCGGCGACTTTCGCCTATTCGCGATTTCAGTCGGCGTTCGAAGTAATAAAATCGCAAATATCGAATTAATCGATTTCGATTCGACAAAATTATACTTATGACACATGAAATTGGTCCATTTTTTTATGACGAATCGAATGAGCCTATTGCCGAAGCTGTAGCTCAATTAGATCAAAAGTTATCGCACTTTTAAGTTTCGATTGAATTTTGAAAAAAGAGCCGATTCGAACGTAATTTCGTTCGTACCGTACAAAGACCGCATCGAATCGTTCCGAACTCGATACAGTGACCTTGAAAATGATTGGCCCGTGACGTACACGTAAAAAAATCGGCTCCCCAAGGCGGCGACTTTCGCCTATTCGCGATTTCAGTCGGCGTTCGAAGTAATAAAATCGCAAATATCGAATTAATCGATTTCGATTCGACAAAATTATACTTATGACACATGAAATTGGTCCATTTTTTTATGACGAATCGAATGAGCCTATTGCCGAAGCTGTAGCTCAATTAGATCAAAAGTTATCGCACTTTTAAGTTTCGATTGAATTTTGAAAAAAGAGCCGATTCGAACGTAATTTCGTTCGTACCGTACAAAGACCGCATCGAATCGTTCCGAACTCGATACAGTGACCTTGAAAATGATTGGCCCGTGACGTACACGTAAAAAAATCGGCTCCCCAAGGCGGCGACTTTCGCCTATTCGCGATTTCAGTCGGCGTTCGAAGTAATAAAATCGCAAATATCGAATTAATCGATTTCGATTCGACAAAATTATACTTATGACACATGAAATTGGTCCATTTTTTTATGACGAATCGAATGAGCCTATTGCCGAAGCTGTAGCTCAATTAGATCAAAAGTTATCGCACTTTTAAGTTTCGATTGAATTTTGAAAAAAGAGCCGATTCGAACGTAATTTCGTTCGTACCGTACAAAGACCGCATCGAATCGTTCCGAACTCGATACAGTGACCTTGAAAATGATTGGCCCGTGACGTACACGTAAAAAAATCGGCTCCCCAAGGCGGCGACTTTCGCCTATTCGCGATTTCAGTCGGCGTTCGAAGTAATAAAATCGCAAATATCGAATTAATCGATTTCGATTCGACAAAATTATACTTATGACACATGAAATTGGTCCATTTTTTTATGACGAATCGAATGAGCCTATTGCCGAAGCTGTAGCTCAATTAGATCAAAAGTTATCGCACTTTTAAGTTTCGATTGAATTTTGAAAAAAGAGCCGATTCGAACGTAATTTCGTTCGTACCGTACAAAGACCGCATCGAATCGTTCCGAACTCGATACAGTGACCTTGAAAATGATTGGCCCGTGACGTACACGTAAAAAAATCGGCTCCCCAAGCGGCGACTTTCGCCTATTCGCGATTTCAGTCGGCGTTCGAAGTAATAAAATCGCAAATATCGAATTAATCGATTTCGATTCGACAAAATTATACTTATGACACATGAAATTGGTCCATTTTTTTATGACGAATCGAATGAGCCTATTGCCGAAGCTGTAGCTCAATTAGATCAAAAGTTATCGCACTTTTAAGTTTCGATTGAATTTTGAAAAAAGAGCCGATTCGAACGTAATTTCGTTCGTACCGTACAAAGACCGCATCGAATCGTTCCGAACTCGATACAGTGACCTTGAAAATGATTGGCCCGTGACGTACACGTAAAAAAATCGGCTCCCCAAGGCGGCGACTTTCGCCTATTCGCGATTTCAGTCGGCGTTCGAAGTAATAAAATCGCAAATATCGAATTAATCGATTTCGATTCGACAAAATTATACTTATGACACATGAAATTGGTCCATTTTTTTATGACGAATCGAATGAGCCTATTGCCGAAGCTGTAGCTCAATTAGATCAAAAGTTATCGCACTTTTAAGTTTCGATTGAATTTTGAAAAAAGAGCCGATTCGAACGTAATTTCGTTCGTACCGTACAAAGACCGCATCGAATCGTTCCGAACTCGATACAGTGACCTTGAAAATGATTGGCCCGTGACGTACACGTAAAAAAATCGGCTCCCCAAGGCGGCGACTTTCGCCTATTCGCGATTTCAGTCGGCGTTCGAAGTAATAAAATCGCAAATATCGAATTAATCGATTTCGATTCGACAAAATTATACTTATGACACATGAAATTGGTCCATTTTTTTATGACGAATCGAATGAGCCTATTGCCGAAGCTGTAGCTCAATTAGATCAAAAGTTATCGCACTTTTAAGTTTCGATTGAATTTTGAAAAAAGAGCCGATTCGAACGTAATTTCGTTCGTACCGTACAAAGACCGCATCGAATCGTTCCGAACTCGATACAGTGACCTTGAAAATGATTGGCCCGTGACGTACACGTAAAAAAATCGGCTCCCCAAGCGGCGACTTTCGCCTATTCGCGATTTCAGTCGGCGTTCGAAGTAATAAAATCGCAAATATCGAATTAATCGATTTCGATTCGACAAAATTATACTTATGACACATGAAATTGGTCCATTTTTTTATGACGAATCGAATGAGCCTATTGCCGAAGCTGTAGCTCAATTAGATCAAAAGTTATCGCACTTTTAAGTTTCGATTGAATTTTGAAAAAAGAGCCGATTCGAACGTAATTTCGTTCGTACCGTACAAAGACCGCATCGAATCGTTCCGAACTCGATACAGTGACCTTGAAAATGATTGGCCCGTGACGTACACGTAAAAAAATCGGCTCCCCAAGCGGCGACTTTCGCCTATTCGCGATTTCAGTCGGCGTTCGAAGTAATAAAATCGCAAATATCGAATTAATCGATTTCGATTCGACAAAATTATACTTATGACACATGAAATTGGTCCATTTTTTTATGACGAATCGAATGAGCCTATTGCCGAAGCTGTAGCTCAATTAGATCAAAAGTTATCGCACTTTTAAGTTTCGATTGAATTTTGAAAAAAGAGCCGATTCGAACGTAATTTCGTTCGTACCGTACAAAGACCGCATCGAATCGTTCCGAACTCGATACAGTGACCTTGAAAATGATTGGCCCGTGACGTACACGTAAAAAAATCGGCTCCCCAAGCGGCGACTTTCGCCTATTCGCGATTTCAGTCGGCGTTCGAAGTAATAAAATCGCAAATATCGAATTAATCGATTTCGATTCGACAAAATTATACTTATGACACATGAAATTGGTCCATTTTTTTATGACGAATCGAATGAGCCTATTGCCGAAGCTGTAGCTCAATTAGATCAAAAGTTATCGCACTTTTAAGTTTCGATTGAATTTTGAAAAAAGAGCCGATTCGAACGTAATTTCGTTCGTACCGTACAAAGACCGCATCGAATCGTTCCGAACTCGATACAGTGACCTTGAAAATGATTGGCCCGTGACGTACACGTAAAAAAATCGGCTCCCCAAGGCGGCGACTTTCGCCTATTCGCGATTTCAGTCGGCGTTCGAAGTAATAAAATCGCAAATATCGAATTAATCGATTTCGATTCGACAAAATTATACTTATGACACATGAAATTGGTCCATTTTTTTATGACGAATCGAATGAGCCTATTGCCGAAGCTGTAGCTCAATTAGATCAAAAGTTATCGCACTTTTAAGTTTCGATTGAATTTTGAAAAAAGAGCCGATTCGAACGTAATTTCGTTCGTACCGTACAAAGACCGCATCGAATCGTTCCGAACTCGATACAGTGACCTTGAAAATGATTGGCCCGTGACGTACACGTAAAAAAATCGGCTCCCCAAGGCGGCGACTTTCGCCTATTCGCGATTTCAGTCGGCGTTCGAAGTAATAAAATCGCAAATATCGAATTAATCGATTTCGATTCGACAAAATTATACTTATGACACATGAAATTGGTCCATTTTTTTATGACGAATCGAATGAGCCTATTGCCGAAGCTGTAGCTCAATTAGATCAAAAGTTATCGCACTTTTAAGTTTCGATTGAATTTTGAAAAAAGAGCCGATTCGAACGTAATTTCGTTCGTACCGTACAAAGACCGCATCGAATCGTTCCGAACTCGATACAGTGACCTTGAAAATGATTGGCCCGTGACGTACACGTAAAAAAATCGGCTCCCCAAGGCGGCGACTTTCGCCTATTCGCGATTTCAGTCGGCGTTCGAAGTAATAAAATCGCAAATATCGAATTAATCGATTTCGATTCGACAAAATTATACTTATGACACATGAAATTGGTCCATTTTTTTATGACGAATCGAATGAGCCTATTGCCGAAGCTGTAGCTCAATTAGATCAAAAGTTATCGCACTTTTAAGTTTCGATTGAATTTTGAAAAAAGAGCCGATTCGAACGTAATTTCGTTCGTACCGTACAAAGACCGCATCGAATCGTTCCGAACTCGATACAGTGACCTTGAAAATGATTGGCCCGTGACGTACACGTAAAAAAATCGGCTCCCCAAGCGGCGACTTTCGCCTATTCGCGATTTCAGTCGGCGTTCGAAGTAATAAAATCGCAAATATCGAATTAATCGATTTCGATTCGACAAAATTATACTTATGACACATGAAATTGGTCCATTTTTTTATGACGAATCGAATGAGCCTATTGCCGAAGCTGTAGCTCAATTAGATCAAAAGTTATCGCACTTTTAAGTTTCGATTGAATTTTGAAAAAAGAGCCGATTCGAACGTAATTTCGTTCGTACCGTACAAAGACCGCATCGAATCGTTCCGAACTCGATACAGTGACCTTGAAAATGATTGGCCCGTGACGTACACGTAAAAAAATCGGCTCCCCAAAGCGGCGACTTTCGCCTATTCGCGATTTCAGTCGGCGTTCGAAGTAATAAAATCGCAAATATCGAATTAATCGATTTCGATTCGACAAAATTATACTTATGACACATGAAATTGGTCCATTTTTTTATGACGAATCGAATGAGCCTATTGCCGAAGCTGTAGCTCAATTAGATCAAAAGTTATCGCACTTTTAAGTTTCGATTGAATTTTGAAAAAAGAGCCGATTCGAACGTAATTTCGTTCGTACCGTACAAAGACCGCATCGAATCGTTCCGAACTCGATACAGTGACCTTGAAAATGATTGGCCCGTGACGTACACGTAAAAAAATCGGCTCCCCAAGGCGGCGACTTTCGCCTATTCGCGATTTCAGTCGGCGTTCGAAGTAATAAAATCGCAAATATCGAATTAATCGATTTCGATTCGACAAAATTATACTTATGACACATGAAATTGGTCCATTTTTTTATGACGAATCGAATGAGCCTATTGCCGAAGCTGTAGCTCAATTAGATCAAAAGTTATCGCACTTTTAAGTTTCGATTGAATTTTGAAAAAAGAGCCGATTCGAACGTAATTTCGTTCGTACCGTACAAAGACCGCATCGAATCGTTCCGAACTCGATACAGTGACCTTGAAAATGATTGGCCCGTGACGTACACGTAAAAAAATCGGCTCCCCAAGCGGCGACTTTCGCCTATTCGCGATTTCAGTCGGCGTTCGAAGTAATAAAATCGCAAATATCGAATTAATCGATTTCGATTCGACAAAATTATACTTATGACACATGAAATTGGTCCATTTTTTTATGACGAATCGAATGAGCCTATTGCCGAAGCTGTAGCTCAATTAGATCAAAAGTTATCGCACTTTTAAGTTTCGATTGAATTTTGAAAAAAGAGCCGATTCGAACGTAATTTCGTTCGTACCGTACAAAGACCGCATCGAATCGTTCCGAACTCGATACAGTGACCTTGAAAATGATTGGCCCGTGACGTACACGTAAAAAAATCGGCTCCCCAAGCGGCGACTTTCGCCTATTCGCGATTTCAGTCGGCGTTCGAAGTAATAAAATCGCAAATATCGAATTAATCGATTTCGATTCGACAAAATTATACTTATGACACATGAAATTGGTCCATTTTTTTATGACGAATCGAATGAGCCTATTGCCGAAGCTGTAGCTCAATTAGATCAAAAGTTATCGCACTTTTAAGTTTCGATTGAATTTTGAAAAAAGAGCCGATTCGAACGTAATTTCGTTCGTACCGTACAAAGACCGCATCGAATCGTTCCGAACTCGATACAGTGACCTTGAAAATGATTGGCCCGTGACGTACACGTAAAAAAATCGGCTCCCCAAGGCGGCGACTTTCGCCTATTCGCGATTTCAGTCGGCGTTCGAAGTAATAAAATCGCAAATATCGAATTAATCGATTTCGATTCGACAAAATTATACTTATGACACATGAAATTGGTCCATTTTTTTATGACGAATCGAATGAGCCTATTGCCGAAGCTGTAGCTCAATTAGATCAAAAGTTATCGCACTTTTAAGTTTCGATTGAATTTTGAAAAAAGAGCCGATTCGAACGTAATTTCGTTCGTACCGTACAAAGACCGCATCGAATCGTTCCGAACTCGATACAGTGACCTTGAAAATGATTGGCCCGTGACGTACACGTAAAAAAATCGGCTCCCCAAGGCGGCGACTTTCGCCTATTCGCGATTTCAGTCGGCGTTCGAAGTAATAAAATCGCAAATATCGAATTAATCGATTTCGATTCGACAAAATTATACTTATGACACATGAAATTGGTCCATTTTTTTATGACGAATCGAATGAGCCTATTGCCGAAGCTGTAGCTCAATTAGATCAAAAGTTATCGCACTTTTAAGTTTCGATTGAATTTTGAAAAAAGAGCCGATTCGAACGTAATTTCGTTCGTACCGTACAAAGACCGCATCGAATCGTTCCGAACTCGATACAGTGACCTTGAAAATGATTGGCCCGTGACGTACACGTAAAAAAATCGGCTCCCCAAGGCGGCGACTTTCGCCTATTCGCGATTTCAGTCGGCGTTCGAAGTAATAAAATCGCAAATATCGAATTAATCGATTTCGATTCGACAAAATTATACTTATGACACATGAAATTGGTCCATTTTTTTATGACGAATCGAATGAGCCTATTGCCGAAGCTGTAGCTCAATTAGATCAAAAGTTATCGCACTTTTAAGTTTCGATTGAATTTTGAAAAAAGAGCCGATTCGAACGTAATTTCGTTCGTACCGTACAAAGACCGCATCGAATCGTTCCGAACTCGATACAGTGACCTTGAAAATGATTGGCCCGTGACGTACACGTAAAAAAATCGGCTCCCCAAGCGGCGACTTTCGCCTATTCGCGATTTCAGTCGGCGTTCGAAGTAATAAAATCGCAAATATCGAATTAATCGATTTCGATTCGACAAAATTATACTTATGACACATGAAATTGGTCCATTTTTTTATGACGAATCGAATGAGCCTATTGCCGAAGCTGTAGCTCAATTAGATCAAAAGTTATCGCACTTTTAAGTTTCGATTGAATTTTGAAAAAAGAGCCGATTCGAACGTAATTTCGTTCGTACCGTACAAAGACCGCATCGAATCGTTCCGAACTCGATACAGTGACCTTGAAAATGATTGGCCCGTGACGTACACGTAAAAAAATCGGCTCCCCAAGCGGCGACTTTCGCCTATTCGCGATTTCAGTCGGCGTTCGAAGTAATAAAATCGCAAATATCGAATTAATCGATTTCGATTCGACAAAATTATACTTATGACACATGAAATTGGTCCATTTTTTTATGACGAATCGAATGAGCCTATTGCCGAAGCTGTAGCTCAATTAGATCAAAAGTTATCGCACTTTTAAGTTTCGATTGAATTTTGAAAAAAGAGCCGATTCGAACGTAATTTCGTTCGTACCGTACAAAGACCGCATCGAATCGTTCCGAACTCGATACAGTGACCTTGAAAATGATTGGCCCGTGACGTACACGTAAAAAAATCGGCTCCCCAAGCGGCGACTTTCGCCTATTCGCGATTTCAGTCGGCGTTCGAAGTAATAAAATCGCAAATATCGAATTAATCGATTTCGATTCGACAAAATTATACTTATGACACATGAAATTGGTCCATTTTTTTATGACGAATCGAATGAGCCTATTGCCGAAGCTGTAGCTCAATTAGATCAAAAGTTATCGCACTTTTAAGTTTCGATTGAATTTTGAAAAAAGAGCCGATTCGAACGTAATTTCGTTCGTACCGTACAAAGACCGCATCGAATCGTTCCGAACTCGATACAGTGACCTTGAAAATGATTGGCCCGTGACGTACACGTAAAAAAATCGGCTCCCCAAGCGGCGACTTTCGCCTATTCGCGATTTCAGTCGGCGTTCGAAGTAATAAAATCGCAAATATCGAATTAATCGATTTCGATTCGACAAAATTATACTTATGACACATGAAATTGGTCCATTTTTTTATGACGAATCGAATGAGCCTATTGCCGAAGCTGTAGCTCAATTAGATCAAAAGTTATCGCACTTTTAAGTTTCGATTGAATTTTGAAAAAAGAGCCGATTCGAACGTAATTTCGTTCGTACCGTACAAAGACCGCATCGAATCGTTCCGAACTCGATACAGTGACCTTGAAAATGATTGGCCCGTGACGTACACGTAAAAAAATCGGCTCCCCAAGGCGGCGACTTTCGCCTATTCGCGATTTCAGTCGGCGTTCGAAGTAATAAAATCGCAAATATCGAATTAATCGATTTCGATTCGACAAAATTATACTTATGACACATGAAATTGGTCCATTTTTTTATGACGAATCGAATGAGCCTATTGCCGAAGCTGTAGCTCAATTAGATCAAAAGTTATCGCACTTTTAAGTTTCGATTGAATTTTGAAAAAAGAGCCGATTCGAACGTAATTTCGTTCGTACCGTACAAAGACCGCATCGAATCGTTCCGAACTCGATACAGTGACCTTGAAAATGATTGGCCCGTGACGTACACGTAAAAAAATCGGCTCCCCAAGGCGGCGACTTTCGCCTATTCGCGATTTCAGTCGGCGTTCGAAGTAATAAAATCGCAAATATCGAATTAATCGATTTCGATTCGACAAAATTATACTTATGACACATGAAATTGGTCCATTTTTTTATGACGAATCGAATGAGCCTATTGCCGAAGCTGTAGCTCAATTAGATCAAAAGTTATCGCACTTTTAAGTTTCGATTGAATTTTGAAAAAAGAGCCGATTCGAACGTAATTTCGTTCGTACCGTACAAAGACCGCATCGAATCGTTCCGAACTCGATACAGTGACCTTGAAAATGATTGGCCCGTGACGTACACGTAAAAAAATCGGCTCCCCAAGGCGGCGACTTTCGCCTATTCGCGATTTCAGTCGGCGTTCGAAGTAATAAAATCGCAAATATCGAATTAATCGATTTCGATTCGACAAAATTATACTTATGACACATGAAATTGGTCCATTTTTTTATGACGAATCGAATGAGCCTATTGCCGAAGCTGTAGCTCAATTAGATCAAAAGTTATCGCACTTTTAAGTTTCGATTGAATTTTGAAAAAAGAGCCGATTCGAACGTAATTTCGTTCGTACCGTACAAAGACCGCATCGAATCGTTCCGAACTCGATACAGTGACCTTGAAAATGATTGGCCCGTGACGTACACGTAAAAAAATCGGCTCCCCAAGGCGGCGACTTTCGCCTATTCGCGATTTCAGTCGGCGTTCGAAGTAATAAAATCGCAAATATCGAATTAATCGATTTCGATTCGACAAAATTATACTTATGACACATGAAATTGGTCCATTTTTTTATGACGAATCGAATGAGCCTATTGCCGAAGCTGTAGCTCAATTAGATCAAAAGTTATCGCACTTTTAAGTTTCGATTGAATTTTGAAAAAAGAGCCGATTCGAACGTAATTTCGTTCGTACCGTACAAAGACCGCATCGAATCGTTCCGAACTCGATACAGTGACCTTGAAAATGATTGGCCCGTGACGTACACGTAAAAAAATCGGCTCCCCAAGCGGCGACTTTCGCCTATTCGCGATTTCAGTCGGCGTTCGAAGTAATAAAATCGCAAATATCGAATTAATCGATTTCGATTCGACAAAATTATACTTATGACACATGAAATTGGTCCATTTTTTTATGACGAATCGAATGAGCCTATTGCCGAAGCTGTAGCTCAATTAGATCAAAAGTTATCGCACTTTTAAGTTTCGATTGAATTTTGAAAAAAGAGCCGATTCGAACGTAATTTCGTTCGTACCGTACAAAGACCGCATCGAATCGTTCCGAACTCGATACAGTGACCTTGAAAATGATTGGCCCGTGACGTACACGTAAAAAAATCGGCTCCCCAAGCGGCGACTTTCGCCTATTCGCGATTTCAGTCGGCGTTCGAAGTAATAAAATCGCAAATATCGAATTAATCGATTTCGATTCGACAAAATTATACTTATGACACATGAAATTGGTCCATTTTTTTATGACGAATCGAATGAGCCTATTGCCGAAGCTGTAGCTCAATTAGATCAAAAGTTATCGCACTTTTAAGTTTCGATTGAATTTTGAAAAAAGAGCCGATTCGAACGTAATTTCGTTCGTACCGTACAAAGACCGCATCGAATCGTTCCGAACTCGATACAGTGACCTTGAAAATGATTGGCCCGTGACGTACACGTAAAAAAATCGGCTCCCCAAGGCGGCGACTTTCGCCTATTCGCGATTTCAGTCGGCGTTCGAAGTAATAAAATCGCAAATATCGAATTAATCGATTTCGATTCGACAAAATTATACTTATGACACATGAAATTGGTCCATTTTTTTATGACGAATCGAATGAGCCTATTGCCGAAGCTGTAGCTCAATTAGATCAAAAGTTATCGCACTTTTAAGTTTCGATTGAATTTTGAAAAAAGAGCCGATTCGAACGTAATTTCGTTCGTACCGTACAAAGACCGCATCGAATCGTTCCGAACTCGATACAGTGACCTTGAAAATGATTGGCCCGTGACGTACACGTAAAAAAATCGGCTCCCCAAGGCGGCGACTTTCGCCTATTCGCGATTTCAGTCGGCGTTCGAAGTAATAAAATCGCAAATATCGAATTAATCGATTTCGATTCGACAAAATTATACTTATGACACATGAAATTGGTCCATTTTTTTATGACGAATCGAATGAGCCTATTGCCGAAGCTGTAGCTCAATTAGATCAAAAGTTATCGCACTTTTAAGTTTCGATTGAATTTTGAAAAAAGAGCCGATTCGAACGTAATTTCGTTCGTACCGTACAAAGACCGCATCGAATCGTTCCGAACTCGATACAGTGACCTTGAAAATGATTGGCCCGTGACGTACACGTAAAAAAATCGGCTCCCCAAGGCGGCGACTTTCGCCTATTCGCGATTTCAGTCGGCGTTCGAAGTAATAAAATCGCAAATATCGAATTAATCGATTTCGATTCGACAAAATTATACTTATGACACATGAAATTGGTCCATTTTTTTATGACGAATCGAATGAGCCTATTGCCGAAGCTGTAGCTCAATTAGATCAAAAGTTATCGCACTTTTAAGTTTCGATTGAATTTTGAAAAAAGAGCCGATTCGAACGTAATTTCGTTCGTACCGTACAAAGACCGCATCGAATCGTTCCGAACTCGATACAGTGACCTTGAAAATGATTGGCCCGTGACGTACACGTAAAAAAATCGGCTCCCCAAGGCGGCGACTTTCGCCTATTCGCGATTTCAGTCGGCGTTCGAAGTAATAAAATCGCAAATATCGAATTAATCGATTTCGATTCGACAAAATTATACTTATGACACATGAAATTGGTCCATTTTTTTATGACGAATCGAATGAGCCTATTGCCGAAGCTGTAGCTCAATTAGATCAAAAGTTATCGCACTTTTAAGTTTCGATTGAATTTTGAAAAAAGAGCCGATTCGAACGTAATTTCGTTCGTACCGTACAAAGACCGCATCGAATCGTTCCGAACTCGATACAGTGACCTTGAAAATGATTGGCCCGTGACGTACACGTAAAAAAATCGGCTCCCCAAGGCGGCGACTTTCGCCTATTCGCGATTTCAGTCGGCGTTCGAAGTAATAAAATCGCAAATATCGAATTAATCGATTTCGATTCGACAAAATTATACTTATGACACATGAAATTGGTCCATTTTTTTATGACGAATCGAATGAGCCTATTGCCGAAGCTGTAGCTCAATTAGATCAAAAGTTATCGCACTTTTAAGTTTCGATTGAATTTTGAAAAAAGAGCCGATTCGAACGTAATTTCGTTCGTACCGTACAAAGACCGCATCGAATCGTTCCGAACTCGATACAGTGACCTTGAAAATGATTGGCCCGTGACGTACACGTAAAAAAATCGGCTCCCCAAGGCGGCGACTTTCGCCTATTCGCGATTTCAGTCGGCGTTCGAAGTAATAAAATCGCAAATATCGAATTAATCGATTTCGATTCGACAAAATTATACTTATGACACATGAAATTGGTCCATTTTTTTATGACGAATCGAATGAGCCTATTGCCGAAGCTGTAGCTCAATTAGATCAAAAGTTATCGCACTTTTAAGTTTCGATTGAATTTTGAAAAAAGAGCCGATTCGAACGTAATTTCGTTCGTACCGTACAAAGACCGCATCGAATCGTTCCGAACTCGATACAGTGACCTTGAAAATGATTGGCCCGTGACGTACACGTAAAAAAATCGGCTCCCCAAGGCGGCGACTTTCGCCTATTCGCGATTTCAGTCGGCGTTCGAAGTAATAAAATCGCAAATATCGAATTAATCGATTTCGATTCGACAAAATTATACTTATGACACATGAAATTGGTCCATTTTTTTATGACGAATCGAATGAGCCTATTGCCGAAGCTGTAGCTCAATTAGATCAAAAGTTATCGCACTTTTAAGTTTCGATTGAATTTTGAAAAAAGAGCCGATTCGAACGTAATTTCGTTCGTACCGTACAAAGACCGCATCGAATCGTTCCGAACTCGATACAGTGACCTTGAAAATGATTGGCCCGTGACGTACACGTAAAAAAATCGGCTCCCCAAGGCGGCGACTTTCGCCTATTCGCGATTTCAGTCGGCGTTCGAAGTAATAAAATCGCAAATATCGAATTAATCGATTTCGATTCGACAAAATTATACTTATGACACATGAAATTGGTCCATTTTTTTATGACGAATCGAATGAGCCTATTGCCGAAGCTGTAGCTCAATTAGATCAAAAGTTATCGCACTTTTAAGTTTCGATTGAATTTTGAAAAAAGAGCCGATTCGAACGTAATTTCGTTCGTACCGTACAAAGACCGCATCGAATCGTTCCGAACTCGATACAGTGACCTTGAAAATGATTGGCCCGTGACGTACACGTAAAAAAATCGGCTCCCCAAGGCGGCGACTTTCGCCTATTCGCGATTTCAGTCGGCGTTCGAAGTAATAAAATCGCAAATATCGAATTAATCGATTTCGATTCGACAAAATTATACTTATGACACATGAAATTGGTCCATTTTTTTATGACGAATCGAATGAGCCTATTGCCGAAGCTGTAGCTCAATTAGATCAAAAGTTATCGCACTTTTAAGTTTCGATTGAATTTTGAAAAAAGAGCCGATTCGAACGTAATTTCGTTCGTACCGTACAAAGACCGCATCGAATCGTTCCGAACTCGATACAGTGACCTTGAAAATGATTGGCCCGTGACGTACACGTAAAAAAATCGGCTCCCCAAGCGGCGACTTTCGCCTATTCGCGATTTCAGTCGGCGTTCGAAGTAATAAAATCGCAAATATCGAATTAATCGATTTCGATTCGACAAAATTATACTTATGACACATGAAATTGGTCCATTTTTTTATGACGAATCGAATGAGCCTATTGCCGAAGCTGTAGCTCAATTAGATCAAAAGTTATCGCACTTTTAAGTTTCGATTGAATTTTGAAAAAAGAGCCGATTCGAACGTAATTTCGTTCGTACCGTACAAAGACCGCATCGAATCGTTCCGAACTCGATACAGTGACCTTGAAAATGATTGGCCCGTGACGTACACGTAAAAAAATCGGCTCCCCAAGGCGGCGACTTTCGCCTATTCGCGATTTCAGTCGGCGTTCGAAGTAATAAAATCGCAAATATCGAATTAATCGATTTCGATTCGACAAAATTATACTTATGACACATGAAATTGGTCCATTTTTTTATGACGAATCGAATGAGCCTATTGCCGAAGCTGTAGCTCAATTAGATCAAAAGTTATCGCACTTTTAAGTTTCGATTGAATTTTGAAAAAAGAGCCGATTCGAACGTAATTTCGTTCGTACCGTACAAAGACCGCATCGAATCGTTCCGAACTCGATACAGTGACCTTGAAAATGATTGGCCCGTGACGTACACGTAAAAAAATCGGCTCCCCAAGGCGGCGACTTTCGCCTATTCGCGATTTCAGTCGGCGTTCGAAGTAATAAAATCGCAAATATCGAATTAATCGATTTCGATTCGACAAAATTATACTTATGACACATGAAATTGGTCCATTTTTTTATGACGAATCGAATGAGCCTATTGCCGAAGCTGTAGCTCAATTAGATCAAAAGTTATCGCACTTTTAAGTTTCGATTGAATTTTGAAAAAAGAGCCGATTCGAACGTAATTTCGTTCGTACCGTACAAAGACCGCATCGAATCGTTCCGAACTCGATACAGTGACCTTGAAAATGATTGGCCCGTGACGTACACGTAAAAAAATCGGCTCCCCAAGGCGGCGACTTTCGCCTATTCGCGATTTCAGTCGGCGTTCGAAGTAATAAAATCGCAAATATCGAATTAATCGATTTCGATTCGACAAAATTATACTTATGACACATGAAATTGGTCCATTTTTTTATGACGAATCGAATGAGCCTATTGCCGAAGCTGTAGCTCAATTAGATCAAAAGTTATCGCACTTTTAAGTTTCGATTGAATTTTGAAAAAAGAGCCGATTCGAACGTAATTTCGTTCGTACCGTACAAAGACCGCATCGAATCGTTCCGAACTCGATACAGTGACCTTGAAAATGATTGGCCCGTGACGTACACGTAAAAAAATCGGCTCCCCAAGGCGGCGACTTTCGCCTATTCGCGATTTCAGTCGGCGTTCGAAGTAATAAAATCGCAAATATCGAATTAATCGATTTCGATTCGACAAAATTATACTTATGACACATGAAATTGGTCCATTTTTTTATGACGAATCGAATGAGCCTATTGCCGAAGCTGTAGCTCAATTAGATCAAAAGTTATCGCACTTTTAAGTTTCGATTGAATTTTGAAAAAAGAGCCGATTCGAACGTAATTTCGTTCGTACCGTACAAAGACCGCATCGAATCGTTCCGAACTCGATACAGTGACCTTGAAAATGATTGGCCCGTGACGTACACGTAAAAAAATCGGCTCCCCAAGGCGGCGACTTTCGCCTATTCGCGATTTCAGTCGGCGTTCGAAGTAATAAAATCGCAAATATCGAATTAATCGATTTCGATTCGACAAAATTATACTTATGACACATGAAATTGGTCCATTTTTTTATGACGAATCGAATGAGCCTATTGCCGAAGCTGTAGCTCAATTAGATCAAAAGTTATCGCACTTTTAAGTTTCGATTGAATTTTGAAAAAAGAGCCGATTCGAACGTAATTTCGTTCGTACCGTACAAAGACCGCATCGAATCGTTCCGAACTCGATACAGTGACCTTGAAAATGATTGGCCCGTGACGTACACGTAAAAAAATCGGCTCCCCAAGGCGGCGACTTTCGCCTATTCGCGATTTCAGTCGGCGTTCGAAGTAATAAAATCGCAAATATCGAATTAATCGATTTCGATTCGACAAAATTATACTTATGACACATGAAATTGGTCCATTTTTTTATGACGAATCGAATGAGCCTATTGCCGAAGCTGTAGCTCAATTAGATCAAAAGTTATCGCACTTTTAAGTTTCGATTGAATTTTGAAAAAAGAGCCGATTCGAACGTAATTTCGTTCGTACCGTACAAAGACCGCATCGAATCGTTCCGAACTCGATACAGTGACCTTGAAAATGATTGGCCCGTGACGTACACGTAAAAAAATCGGCTCCCCAAGGCGGCGACTTTCGCCTATTCGCGATTTCAGTCGGCGTTCGAAGTAATAAAATCGCAAATATCGAATTAATCGATTTCGATTCGACAAAATTATACTTATGACACATGAAATTGGTCCATTTTTTTATGACGAATCGAATGAGCCTATTGCCGAAGCTGTAGCTCAATTAGATCAAAAGTTATCGCACTTTTAAGTTTCGATTGAATTTTGAAAAAAGAGCCGATTCGAACGTAATTTCGTTCGTACCGTACAAAGACCGCATCGAATCGTTCCGAACTCGATACAGTGACCTTGAAAATGATTGGCCCGTGACGTACACGTAAAAAAATCGGCTCCCCAAGGCGGCGACTTTCGCCTATTCGCGATTTCAGTCGGCGTTCGAAGTAATAAAATCGCAAATATCGAATTAATCGATTTCGATTCGACAAAATTATACTTATGACACATGAAATTGGTCCATTTTTTTATGACGAATCGAATGAGCCTATTGCCGAAGCTGTAGCTCAATTAGATCAAAAGTTATCGCACTTTTAAGTTTCGATTGAATTTTGAAAAAAGAGCCGATTCGAACGTAATTTCGTTCGTACCGTACAAAGACCGCATCGAATCGTTCCGAACTCGATACAGTGACCTTGAAAATGATTGGCCCGTGACGTACACGTAAAAAAATCGGCTCCCCAAGGCGGCGACTTTCGCCTATTCGCGATTTCAGTCGGCGTTCGAAGTAATAAAATCGCAAATATCGAATTAATCGATTTCGATTCGACAAAATTATACTTATGACACATGAAATTGGTCCATTTTTTTATGACGAATCGAATGAGCCTATTGCCGAAGCTGTAGCTCAATTAGATCAAAAGTTATCGCACTTTTAAGTTTCGATTGAATTTTGAAAAAAGAGCCGATTCGAACGTAATTTCGTTCGTACCGTACAAAGACCGCATCGAATCGTTCCGAACTCGATACAGTGACCTTGAAAATGATTGGCCCGTGACGTACACGTAAAAAAATCGGCTCCCCAAGGCGGCGACTTTCGCCTATTCGCGATTTCAGTCGGCGTTCGAAGTAATAAAATCGCAAATATCGAATTAATCGATTTCGATTCGACAAAATTATACTTATGACACATGAAATTGGTCCATTTTTTTATGACGAATCGAATGAGCCTATTGCCGAAGCTGTAGCTCAATTAGATCAAAAGTTATCGCACTTTTAAGTTTCGATTGAATTTTGAAAAAAGAGCCGATTCGAACGTAATTTCGTTCGTACCGTACAAAGACCGCATCGAATCGTTCCGAACTCGATACAGTGACCTTGAAAATGATTGGCCCGTGACGTACACGTAAAAAAATCGGCTCCCCAAGGCGGCGACTTTCGCCTATTCGCGATTTCAGTCGGCGTTCGAAGTAATAAAATCGCAAATATCGAATTAATCGATTTCGATTCGACAAAATTATACTTATGACACATGAAATTGGTCCATTTTTTTATGACGAATCGAATGAGCCTATTGCCGAAGCTGTAGCTCAATTAGATCAAAAGTTATCGCACTTTTAAGTTTCGATTGAATTTTGAAAAAAGAGCCGATTCGAACGTAATTTCGTTCGTACCGTACAAAGACCGCATCGAATCGTTCCGAACTCGATACAGTGACCTTGAAAATGATTGGCCCGTGACGTACACGTAAAAAAATCGGCTCCCCAAGGCGGCGACTTTCGCCTATTCGCGATTTCAGTCGGCGTTCGAAGTAATAAAATCGCAAATATCGAATTAATCGATTTCGATTCGACAAAATTATACTTATGACACATGAAATTGGTCCATTTTTTTATGACGAATCGAATGAGCCTATTGCCGAAGCTGTAGCTCAATTAGATCAAAAGTTATCGCACTTTTAAGTTTCGATTGAATTTTGAAAAAAGAGCCGATTCGAACGTAATTTCGTTCGTACCGTACAAAGACCGCATCGAATCGTTCCGAACTCGATACAGTGACCTTGAAAATGATTGGCCCGTGACGTACACGTAAAAAAATCGGCTCCCCAAGGCGGCGACTTTCGCCTATTCGCGATTTCAGTCGGCGTTCGAAGTAATAAAATCGCAAATATCGAATTAATCGATTTCGATTCGACAAAATTATACTTATGACACATGAAATTGGTCCATTTTTTTATGACGAATCGAATGAGCCTATTGCCGAAGCTGTAGCTCAATT
>WOFM01001698.1:0-30084 GCA_011428145.1 Ericerus pela | reverse complement strand
ATTGGTTTTTGGTTTCCTTGTTTTCATCTAATGCTCACAGTCGCACCAAAAAACATACAAAAAACTGTAATAAAATATTAAAATACCTTAAAGTGAAATTACACGTAAAAACGATTAATTTAGTATTCGTAATAAATTTTTTTTCCCTATTAACTGGTTTAACGAATATGTTTTCAATTTTTCATTATAAAACATAATTTTACAAAACGTGTTTGCAAAACAACAAAAAGCAATAAATAAAGTAAAGAAAAAAAAAGAATAGAAAATTGTTTACATAAGAAAAAAATTTTTACTTTACTGTAATTCACTGCGTTTGTAGGCAGCTAATTATGAAAGTAAAATTTGTTTGTAAAAGGCATTGAAGAAGACTGTGCAGTGTGTGTACCAGCTATTCGGATTTTGGTATAGGCAGAAAGAACTTTTACACGTTGAATATCAACGAGGAATTTACAATTAAAATATTCAGTGATAGGCTGAAAGCGCATAGGTACTACCTCTATCTGAAATCGCTGAATAAGGCCTATTCTCACAAAATTTACCAAAAATACAGCATAGTCTAATTACTCTCACCATAACTACTGCGTTGAAATAATATTCCTGAAATTTTGTAATTATGTTATAATTATGGTGCAGTACGTAGCTATACTTAATGTATTTTAAACACAGTAAGTATAAAAAATACTTACCTCGCATACCTTTTACATAAGTAGCGAACCTTTTAATTTTTAAAATAATAAATTCAATTATTTTAGATAGTAGGTACCTAATTTTCGTATTGTGGAACTTTAGCCATGTTTTTTCAAATATTTCAAGTTTTGTATAGAAGATTTCAGGAAGGTTTAATAGGTTTTTAATTAATAGATATTTTAGGAGGACACAAGCGTTTCGGTTAAAAAATAATTTTTTATAACAAAATATTTTCCCAATTTTTACACTTTACCGGCTTTTTATCACAGTTATAAATAACACAGATGCATCTTTTTGACCGATTTGAATAAAAATAACGTTGAAAAAAATATAGCAAATTTTTGATAAATATTATATCCCATTTAAGTGCTCTTTCAAGACTTTGTAGAAAATGAAAAAAGATTTGAATAAATCAAAGTGATTTAGAATCTAATGTTGATATTTAGTAATAAAATTCAGTATGCCAGACATATCAGAACTCATATGGTGTAGTATCAAATTTGGTAAAATTACTCTTTTATAGTATTCAAACTTTGAACGTTTTAATCTCTATTTTGTTTACTAAATTTCTTGTATTTTTATGTCTAGTTATTTAAGTCAAGTCTATAGAAGTCTGTTTATACCTTGGTAAAAATTATGAGTTATAGAGTGGCATTTTTATTCAAAAAGATCAGTAAAAAACCAAGGTAAAAATGATGTGTTCTAGATCATGTCATTATTTACAGCCGTGATAAAAAATAGTAAAATTGTAAAAATTGGGTAAATATTTGTTATGAAAAATTATTTTATAACCCGAACGCTTGTGTCTCTACTAAATACTAGGTAAAAACCTATTAACCCTTTTAAAATCATTTATAAAAAACTTGAAATATTTAAAAAAAATGGTGAAAAAAATTTGTCCTCAAGAAGAGTCATATCTACTTAGATGTTACACTTTCTGAATGAAACATCAAATCTGCCACCATGAGGAAGTTGATATTTTTTTCATTTTTTATAATTTTTGTGTAAGACTCATAATTTGATAGAATTTTATTATTTATCAGTTTCTGATCATTATTTATATAAAATATCTTTCTCAACAAGGTTCAAAAATGAGTTTACATGACTCCAGAATTTCTCACTCTCTGCTCTTGTTTTGCAAACTCCCTCACATGTAAAGGTTCCATTTTGAACCTTGGTATGTAATATACTGTTACCTTTTCTCTTTCGCTCTATTATTTGATAAACCCTCAATGGAAGTTGTTTTAATTATAATGTATTTTCATTTAGGCACAATGTTCACATTTTGCGTACTGCTAAGGATATTGAGAATTGATCATAATTATAAACAGACTCTTTTTACTCGAAAGAACTAATCTTGCTAATGGCAAAAGAATCATTCACATACCTCCAGTAGTTTTAAAGATTACTCATTGCACTAATACATAGGCTAATTGAATAATATTATATAGGTAATCATAGTTGTTTTCTATTCGAAATAACTGAGATATTGATTTCATTCATGTGCAAATCAGGATAACATAATCGTATCAGATGATTCAGGATAAGAAGAATCCATAACTGAAAACGATTCGAGTTTATAAAATTTTTGTTAAATTTTATGCTAAAGCTTTCTTCTGTTTTTGAAAAGTTTTGATCATTTTTTGTACAGAATTTCAATATTTAAAATATTTTGTTTCTATTTTTGGAAATTTATCAAGACATTCACTAACTTATCAGAAATTCAAAATCGCTATACTTTATTCACACTAAGAAGTGCATAGCCACACTTATCTACTTGAAATAAGATGTTTGTTTCCTCCACAAAATGATGCTCTTCGTTGTATGGCAATGTGCATCGATACCTTTTGCTCTCACCACAGCCAACCAAAGCGCCTATAGTGATTCTGACGTCTCACACTTCTTACTGTGAACAGAGTATACGAAATAATTTCACACTTCGTTCAGTGTATAATTGCGAAGGATGGGTTGGCTTAGAAATTCGTTGACCCTGACAGTAATTCTCGACCAATAAAATTTTCGACGCTAAGAATCATTCAGACTTGTTATATTGTGGCATTTTAACTGGAAAACTGTCTCCCCTCCAGAAAAAGCATATGATAGTATATTTTGTTATTTTCTCTTAAATTGTTTTTCGCTTTCTATTTTTGTTTTTCGTAATTTTTAAGTTCAAAAGTTTTATCCACACCCGTTAATTTCAATCAGCCCTCACATTGCTGTTCCTTCAAAAAAATAATATTAAATTAGTTTTTTATTCGATCATAATCTCACTTGAAATTTTCGCTAAAAACAATATACTACATAGGTACCGCATTTAATAACAAATTAAATAGTAGTAGTTCATCTGATTCTGAGAAATTAAATAGTTTTCAAGATGAGTAGAATCTTTGAAATTTTGAGAAAAATTCGAGTTTTGAAAGTTTAAATTTTTGACATTTTCCTACTAAACCTCTCTCTGAAATTCTCACTAAACGCAACCAACAGTACCTACACAAAAGTAGTACCGCATCAAAATAATTACAATTATCAGCTGTTTCATTTGAGGTTCATTTCATAAGTACCTATCTATGTTTTTGGTTTTTTTCACTGTTCAAAGGTATTCACTGTCTACTAATTTTTAACTTCCCAAATATTTTATTTATTGAATCCATTTTATTGCATTAATATTTAATTGGATTTGAAAAAAAAAAGCCTTACCAGACACTAGATTTAAAAAGAGACTGTTATACGTACGGATTGGTTTTTTGTTGTGTTTGCAGACAAAACTTCTTTATGAGATCCCCTTAGAATACACAACAAAAGTAAAAATAAAGAAAAAAAATTTGGTAACTAATACAGCCTAGTAAATTCCTCGATCTCTTTCATTACTACGAGGTATTTTTTTATTTTTAAAAAGGTCAAGTAGTTTTAGGGTTTTGTCGTTCACATATATACGTATAAGCTATACCTTAATGAACTGATCTAATTATAGCCTCATATTATCCGTTACTAAACGTCACAAAGCTTATTATTTTCCTAGATATTCTACTTTATGGTAGGCTAGCTCATTTTTCGCTGTGAAATAATAAGTACGATACAATTTTATTGTCTCCCATTTCTTTTTACTTATTTAGCGCAATCTAAGCTTGCGATAAAAATAAATATGAGATGGAATTTCTCGAAATAGTCAACGAAGCCTTCAAATTACAATTATAAAAGAGCTATTACATTGGCAGAACCTGTTTTTCTGCATCGTATAGAAAGAAATCGAGAATAAAGTCAGTATAATCTTACCACCTATTTATATTACATCCTCTTCTGAAGCGACACTAAATGTAAAGCAAAAATGCAAAAAAAAAAAAAAAAAAAAAAACAATATCATCAACTAGATATTATTTGCAACAACATTTAGACACACTAGCGTACGTTCATAATGGAAACCATTTTAGGCCACTCTACTCTTCATTAACTATTTACATTGCGCAGACGGTTTCTTCTTTTTAACAAAAACCAAAAAAAAAAAAAAGACCAAAAGCTCTACTATAACATATTATAGCCAACTAATATAAAATCTTCTCCTTTTTTCAAGTCGCTCAAAAGATCTCCTCGTGTTAGCTGGAAACTATATTTGGATTCTTCGATTCAAGAATAAAATATTCAATGTTTAAGTAAAGCGTTAAAAAAAAAATTATACTCTCCTTTAAAGCCTTAATGTTCTTATAGATATTCTAAAATTGTTTATCGAGTACCAAGCCAATGAAAAATTTCGGTTCCTACCTACATTTATTTGTTATTAATAAATGAAAATTCAGAGGTCAATGTAATAGGTAACAAAACTTTAAACTATATTGATTAATGCTTTAAATTGAAAAACCTACCGTGTTTTTAATCTCAGAAAGCTGAAGAATTCGTAATTGGTCGATGTTGAATCACAATACCTTCGAAAACCACATTACTGCTAAGAACATTCAGCTCCTGAATAGGATGTAGCAAAGAAAAGGTACCCAGTGGGACTGATAACGCGAACAAAATTAATCTGGATCTTGTACGTTTTACTAGACTTAAAAGTCAGTTGTGCGATGTACTTGAGTAAAACGCTGAGTTGACTCTAATCTTGGTTTAACTCGCCAATTTCCGTGAGTTAACCAGTATACATTCTCCCGGCGACGTGTTAATGCATGTTAACTCACACTGTTCAACTGACCCTAGGACCTTAATCCTAACTACCTATCTCAGAAACAAGACACAAACCTGACCGAGTAAGATCAAATCCAAACGAAGATTGAAAAGAAGTAAAACTTACTCATCGCAATTAAATATAAACAATAGGGAAACTGTTGGTCTTGGTCTTTAATTTTTTTACACGACCAAGAAACGACTATGCTACTATATCAGGATTAAACGGAGACTTGAAAAATGTCTACGAACAGACTGTAAAATGTCATAAACTTTGTTAAATTTAAATTATTTATATTTACTTATTACCCGATTTTGTTCTTCGAAATGTAGGAAAAACCATAGAATGGTAAGTTTAATTTAGCCTACTATATCATGAAAATTTTTTTTGTAAAAAATACCAAAACCGAGAATATCGATTGAAAACCAGTACCAAGCCCAACTACACAGGAACGAGAGCAAGACTGCAGTGCAAGACCATAATCAAGACCATAACTAAGAGCATTGGTATAAGACCAATACCGAGGACGACACCAAAACTGCCATGGTCCTTGGTCTTCCACTGGCTCGACATTTACCATCAGCGAAATGCTAGTACCTATTCGAAGTTCGTACAACTTTTTACGTAATACGCAATTACAAAGGCGATATTTATGCTGATATTTTACGAGTGAAAAGTAGCCCTTATCATCGACGAATGTAATCTCGATGTAAAGTAAACACGCGTCTATGTAAAAACATGAATCATCTTTTTACATGGAAGCATGATCACTTTATATCGAGGTAGAAGTTTCACTTCCTGAATGAAACAATACATCTACCACAGTGAGGTGGTTGATATTTTATTCCGTTTTTTATAATTTCCATGAAAAATTCATCGTTATGATGGAATTTTAACGTTTCATTGCTTTCTGATCATCAATTACTTATATAAAATAAGCTATCTTCCTCAACAAGGTTCAAAAGTGAGTTTATCTACATGACTCGAGAACTGATCACTCACGGCGCTTATTTCGCAAACTTTCCCTCACTTGTAAAAGCTCACTGTTGAACCTTGGCGTGTAATATACTATTAAGCTAATGCTAGTTCGAAAAGGGAGCATCTCGGTTCGAATTTGTTGGTATGAAGTCTTCAAACGTGTAACATACAAAGCAAAGTAATATCCCCATGAATCGAATTTAAATCAAGCATGTCTCGCAGCGTAATTGATGAAAATTCGTGCTCAAATTCTAAATTTTATTCCATTATTAGCACTGGAACGTTCCAAAAAATAATGGGTTAAATAATTAAAAGAAATATAAAACTCGATATATAAGTCAAGTTCATTCGTCCTCCCGGATCTGACGTGAACCCCCTTCTTGAGGAATAATACAAGTGACGCAAAACAGTTTTTCGTCTATATCTCGCTCAACTTTCATGATGCTTGAAAAATAGTCTATAAAAAGTTAAAGAAAATAAAAAAACCTAATAAATTTATTCTTACCTTTTTTGCGGCAGAAACGACAATCATTATGGAGTAAATAAAAGTTAAACGTGAGGGTGCGTGACTAATAGCCTCCAGAGAAAAACATTGATGGAAACGCAATTTATCGCAGCTTTTGTATTCTGTCCAGTAATTTTTCATTCCTGAAGAGTATCGATACAAATTATGTGAAATTACACTACCTATACCCTCCCCGTCGCATCCTCTTCTAATACCTTGTAAATTACAAAACAATTCTTAAGGGAACTGGAAAATGGTCTACTTTTTTTTTTTTATTTAAACATAATTGCATACTTTTCCACTCATTTTCCTCACCAACTGTTGAACTCGAAGGGCTGAAATTTGGTTATACTTTTTCACAACATTAACTTAGACCCTAACGTACGAGTTTTGGATTTAAACGATTTGCGTTTTATTTCTATTGCTTTTTAGTAAACTGTTTTTTGTAATTTTTTCCTTATAAACAATCATATTTCTCTTCTTCGATTGATTGTTTCAAAAAATCCTCCCATCCATTTCTTCACAATTCTTCAGCCAATAAAATAAAATAATTAAAAAAAGTTAAGAAAATCCATCCAATTAATTGTGAGAAAATGGAACAGAGTTTGAACTTTTTTTATCTGTGATAAAATATTGTCTCGCTAATTCTATATCATGATAAAGCTTCACTTTTAAGTAGGTATTCTTTAGAAAATCTACTTATTACACTTGGTGCGTTATTTAGCCCCCAGGGTTAGGGGTAGATACGTTTTTCGTTTCATGATCTCAGAAAAATTTTGGCATTCGTGTATATATATATGTAAGTTCGTTCGCGACCAATTCTAATTTGCACTCAAATAGGAATAAAGTGTGAGATCGTTTAGATTCAATAATATTTATTCACACGTAATTAATTGATCAAAGTGAAATTAGAAAATTCAAGTTTATATATACACGAAACGAACAAACGGAAAATAAATCTGTATATCCGGGTCAACAGTGAATGACCGTACGAATGAATGAAGTAAAGTATCAATGAAACATTATCGGGAATAAGATACGAAGTCGATGACGATAACAAAGAAAAACGTTCAAGTCAAGATTAGTCGAAAATGTTGTTATCGGATAATAGAATGAATGAGGTGAATGAATGAAATTACGTAATAGTTGATAAACAGTTCTCATTCAGTAAATTATTACCTCGCAACATCTTAGCCTAGGTCATACATTAATAGACATGAAAAAAGTCAAAATCTCGCAAGTATGAGCGAGATTTGGTGTTATCCGAGGAAAGACGATTTCGTCTTTTACATATATATATATATATATATACACAAGTCCATTTATTGTTCCCACGGTACAGATCGTAATTTATATCAGATAATCACGAAATTTAGTACGTATATTTATACTAAGCCAAGGACCAGACCTATTGATTTTGGTGTGGATCGGCCGGACGGTTCTTCCAGTACAACCATTTTTGTTTTTATTTTGGCTATAAAATGCTAAATTTTTCATCAATAGTCACGAAATACCAAAAAATTATCATAATTTACTGCAGTACGCTACCAATTTTGGCGCGGATCGGCCGGACAGTACTTCCGGTACCACTATTTTTTTATATTGGTCACAAAATGCGCCATTTTGGAACAATATGTACCAAATTCGAGTAAATATTTATTTTTTGTAACACCTGCACAAAACAATGAGTTTTACATGCATGTATAGCGAATTTAAACAAACAAATTTTTTTCCTGTGAAGTAGACAATAATTTTACAATCTCTCGCGCATCCAAATCCTGCATAAGAGTGTGTAAAGTACTTTACACCCTCTTGTTCTTCCCGATCCTGCTCGACAGGTTGTAAAATATTCGAACATATATAATCATTTTGATATTATTATTCAGTTATTTCGTGAAAAACTATTCGTCAAGTTGCCAATCCAATCAAACACAACATTTCAATTTTCAAAAAAAAGTCTCAAATGATTCCTTAGCCTCTAATTAAGTTAGAGAGCTGAGGTTTGTAATGATCAAAAAGGGATGAAATTTAAAATATTTCCATATAATTTTCTAATTAACTTTAGCTATTTGACAACAAATAAACAAAAAAAAACGTAAATTAATAGAAGATTTGCCGTATTTTTGGATCTAGAAACTTCTCCTTTTTCCCTCAATTATTCCTCAATCGCTTTTTATGCTAGAGAGCTGAAAATGGTATCTCTGAAAAGAGAAGAAAATTTACCTGAATTTATTTTTCGTTTAATTTTTTAATAATCTTTAACAATTTGAAAATAAACAAATGAAAAAAATGCAAATTGATAGAAAAATTTTTTTTTTGAAATCCAGAAACCTCTCTTCTTTCACTTAGTGATTCCTCAGCCCCTGTTTAAGCTAGAAATCTAAGATTAGTACTATTAGAAAGAGGAAAAAATTTATTCTAAACCACTTTCCTTATAATTTGTTAATTGTTCTTAGGTTTTTCAAAATAAACAAACAAAAAAAGGCAAAATAATGTAAAACTAGCCGTTTCTGTGTTTTTTCGGATATAATTTCCAAAATTTATTTCCTTCGTGAGTTTTTTTTAATTGGTAATGGGAGTTATTGCCATACTTTTTATTTTTTTATGCGTTGGTTGCAAAAAGTATGGTGTGCGACAGGTGTTTGAGGGCTATTTTAACTCGTGTCAAGTTTGCGGCACTCGCCTTTGGCTCGTCTGCAAATTCTTTATACTCGGTAAAAAAAAAGCCCACATTACGCACTTGTCACACAATATACTATTGATTCGTTGCAGTTGGCTTCCAATTTTGGAGTCGATCAGCTGAGCGATACTTCCGATACCGCTATTTTTGTTTTTATATTCGTCATAAAATGCGGAATTTTGAAATCATGTATACCAAATTTGTAACAAATATTCATTAAAATTTACTGTAGCATGCTACCAATTTTGTTGCGAATCGACGGACGGTACTTCTGGTAAAACTTTTTTTCCTCTCTTTTTTCTAATTTTCATGAACTTTTCTTCTCACAAACATTAACCACATGCTCGTGTTTTCTTCTTTTTTTTTTTTATTTCATAACTTTATTATATTTCATTGGTTTTATTTTAAATTATAAGATGATGTATTATACTTTATCATCTTCATTTATTTTTCATTTTTTCAAGAAAAAATACTTTTATATTTCATATTGTCTAATATTTTGTCAGCAGCTAACACATTTCGTATAATCATAACATACCATTAACGAATATAAACCTACAGACAATTAATATGACCATCAAAATTCAAAATTCTTTCTCTCGAAAACCTACTTTTTCTTACGAGGCTTGCTGGGCTAGAGTTTTTAACTTTCATTTAGACTTAATAATGACCATTGCTACTACAAAAAAATCAATAATAGACTAACTTTAGTAGGTTTTATTTCTTTATTTTTTTACCGAACTATTTTACTCACATCTATAGTAAAAATTGACTAAGATACACGTGAGAAACAGTTTCGCGCAACCTTTTGTGCCCCATAGGAAATTGGAATGCGCCGGGTGTAGGGAGACTTTTAGTAGATATGTCATTTCGGGTGACGAGCTTGTACCGATTTTCAGCTATCTTTGAATTATTCCTTCTATTTGCTATTTTTAAAGCGGACTTTCTTGACTTCCTGGACTAAAGCTTAGTGTATACTATGATAATACTATCACAATAATAATACCATGATAGTATGGCTAGCTATAAATTCTGTCTAATAAGTCTGATTCACAATTGGCTAGTTTTCATGCTACTAGCCAGCTACTTGGAGTATTATTCTGTTAACACTTAAAGTTACTTGCCGTGTTAACCTTTTGAAGTCGACTTAAACTTGGCGGATTTTCATGTGAGATTCTAACGAGATTCTTGGAAAACTATTCGCCAAGCTAAAGTTAACTTTAATAGGTAGTTAAAAACAGCAAACTGACTACAACTGTTAACAGAATAATACCCCAAATAACTCGCTAGTAGCTACAAAATTAGCTAAGTGTGAATCGGCCTATAGTGTAGAGTACCTACTCTTGTGCTAGTAACTGACCACACTGTGATAATTAACTACCATGACATCAACTATCGTGATAGACTTTCATAGTGTACACTAGGGTTAGTATCTATCCAGTTTGTTTTTTTCAACTGGTGATTTCTTGGCTTTGTTGCAAAAGTTTTTCAGACAACAACGGTAACGAATCTAAAATTAGCATTTTTTAATTACCTATTTCAGTTGTTAGAGGGAAGTGTTGTTAATGTTTACTCCCAAATGGACGACTAAATAGTAAATATAGGAGCCACTGTTTCAATAATGTAATTTTATCGGACATTTTTGTAAAAAAATTTGAAGGAAAAAATAACACAAATGAAGGGAGTAGCATTAGCGCAGTATTGCAAACCTATAAAACAGTATTCATTTTAATTAAAAAAAAATAAAAAAAATTGAAGGATGTACTTATCGCAAACAGAACTTTTGTCTTAAAAACCGTTGAATACCATACCGTAGAACGTAAGTGTTTTTGTTGTTTTATTAGTATACCTAGCCCATAAGAAGATACTTACGAAATTCCATGCAAAAGCATTGAGACATGACGATAATATGAACCCCATTCCATTCGAGTGGTATTTTTTTGAAATATTTTCAATATGAAAGCTGCTGCACACGTAAACACCAACGCACAATATTAAGTAGGTATAAAAAAAAGAAAAACAGAAAACAAAAACAAAAAGATCAATCGAAAATCACGAATCACTAACGAAGAAAAAGGTGATGAAAAACGATATTATAAATTTCTTTCAAATGTTGGTTTCGTCTGAAACACCTCACCATCACGTCAAAAAGAACGTTGAAAAAGAAAACCGAACTTGAAAAACGAATAAGTATCGTATTCGATTATGTAATAATGAATTTCGATAAGTCGTTCAAAAAGGTCGAACATCGTCTCATATTTGGGGAAGTATGTTTCGTATAAGTTCGAAATCGCGAACACAGTCGAGGTACGACTGGTGAGTCAACCAAAAAAACGAATCTACACTCCAACGTGCATCAAACAAAAATACGATTCGTCGACGTATGCCACGAAAAGAAGGAATGCACAAAGCTGGGGGGGTACTCATCCATCACTAACCCACTTTTTCCTCTCCAGTCGTCTGATGCTGATACACTATCGAAATCGTTGTGAACGGAGAGAATTTCCACACTCCGAATTAGTCATTTGAAAAGTCCTGAAAATGCACTTTTCATACCTCGTTAATTTATACCTCTGATAAAACGAATGAATATTTGAGTGTCGCTGTTTTTGTTTTTTGATGGATTCCATTAAAGTAGCCATTTTTCCCAATAACTAGAAATTATTTGATGTTGGTGTAGGAGAAGCTGGTGGCAAATTGTTTGGACAGCGTGCACTAATTAAACCAAAGAACTATAATCGCGGTACAGGTCGAGGCATACGCCATTTTGAATCATAATTTTTCTAACCACCGTTTTTTTCGCTCCGACTAACAGAACAAAATAGTATTCGGAAAAAGTTAGGTCCAAAATGGCGTATGAAAGTGTGACAACTTAACTGAACTACATAAAATAAAAAAAACCTCCAGTTTGGGTCGAGAGTATGACGGTTGCTGGTCTCGAACCTACAAATCGTGCACTATAAGGTGGAGAACTTAATCACTGTGCCATGCAGTCTCGATAGGGTAACGAATGGGAAGTTTTATTTTTAGCCCCTCTTTCAGAGCCTAAAAAATGTGAAAAACAAGAGAAAAATCAGTCACAAAAAATGAAAGGTGCGAGAAAAAATTGAAAGAAAAATTCGAAACCTCTCAAGAAGAAAATTCTTATGGCCCAACTGTACGCCGTATACCATAGGGGTTTTATCGTCGTATTTTCCAAATTCTGAGTAAGTAAGTACGTTAATATAACGGTAAAAATGTGGGCTGGCCAATTTTATTTTTGGAAATCGGTGTTTTTCAAGACTGACGAAATGACTTGCATTGTTTTGCTTTTTTGGCATTAGTTTTGATCAGACCAAATTATAATTTAGTTATATCCTTTCGTGAATTTTTGATTAATTTTTAAATTAGACACTTTCTGATTCAGAAATAGGAGGGACCTTCAGCTATTTTCAAATCACCGATAGTATTGCATACAGATGTCTGTATTCTTCGAAATTCTGAATTTAAAGATTTTGTAAGTCTCATTTATTATCCTGCTGAGTACAAATATGGTTACATTTTTCAAAGTTTTACTTCTTTTTGAGAATTAACTTTTACGTCGTAGAATTCAAATTTTATATTAGTTTAGGTAATGCTCTTTATTTGAAGAACCTCTCGTCTTAATTTAGAATGTTACTTCTGCCATCAGCCTAACGTACTTATTTGTTTATTTTATTTTCCAATGATCAACTCTTTCATACTTCATTATTGAATATTTATGAAAAGAAGGATTAAAATTTTAATGTCTGTTTTTCGATATTATTATGGAAAATTTTGAATAAATTCTGACAGAACTTTTTCACTAGCTTTAAGCACATTTTTATGGAAACGCATTTCTAATTTGAATGATTTTTATAATTAAATTTTGTTGATGAAAAGGTATTATTGAAAGTTACCTATCGATCTTTGCTAATATAACCCCATTTTGCAGTATAGAGAAATTTTTGCATTAAAAAATACGTACTTACGTCACGAAATTTGCCCTAAGCATATGGCTTGGACTACATCAATTCAAATTCAGCTTCCTAAAAATTTTGAAAGCGTAAATTAATTTTCTGAACACTTGAAAGTAAATTTAAAATGAAGTGAACCTTTATTAACATTGGACAAAAAGTATAATTGGAATGATATTGAAGGTAAAGGGAGTAATGAAATTATGATTGGCATAAATAGGTGGATTCTGCCGATGAAATTAAATAAAGGCTAATGTTATTCTGTTAAATTACAGAGTGTTTCCTGAGAAATCCTCCAAACCTTAACCGTAAATACGTAGTATATTTTAAAATAAATTAAAAATGTTGAACAAACATGGATTACGATATCAATGGTTAAGGAGCTAGGATAGCTACATATACTAAAAACATGGCATTAATACATGCGTTTTGAATTTTGTTTTTTGTCTACGCAGACCCACCTGACTTGCGATGTGAAACAAATAAGGTTGTCTTCACTTTTGTTGACTTGATAACCAATTTGAAGAATTATGTCAATTTCTATTTAAAGCACAACTTTGGTAACTCTTAGCTTTCACATTTTCTATGCAGGATGAAACAAAAGTGAAGAGAAATTTTTTTTCCTATAGAAAATACTATGGTTTCACCCAATCAAAAATAATTTGAAAGTAAGTTTCTCAAAATCGTGCTTCTAGTATACATATCTCCTTAACCGTTGAGATCAAGAAACCTATTTTTGAGCATATTTTATTGGCTTTAAGGTGCAATATGAACTGCTGTTTTTCGAAAGACCTCTCAGGAAACACTCTGTATATTTCTCTTCAGATGGCATTACTAACAATTTTTTTGTTTTTTTTTGTTACAAACTTTCATCTTTTTATGATCTTCTTTAATTCAAAGTTCCTGCAAGCAAGAACCTATATACTATCAAATTCTCTGCCACAAAAATTTATACGATTACTTATAGCCGCAAATAGCCAAACGAAATTCAAGTAAGCGAAAAGAAGAAAGTGATATTTTTAAATTTTGAGTAAAGTAAAGGAGAATAATATTGATTAAAAAGTTGAATTTTCCTTTGGTTACCTATTGTTAAAAAAAAAAAAAAAAAAAATCGATTAATGAAAAATTAATTTAGGTAATGATAAAATTAAAAAAAAAACACCAGAACTAAAATCATATTTGAGTAAACTATTATTCTAAGATATTTTAACTATTCTCATAGGCTGTGCCACTGCTAAAGTTATAAAATGTCATTTCACTAATATGGATTCTGAAATATTGTAACATTTAAGAAATTTGGAGCTTCAAAATTTGTTTGATATTTGATTCAGTTAAAATAAAGGAATGGCTCGGTTAACAATGCCAAAGGCATCGACTTGGGATTTTTTGAGGAGACCCGCCCCCATATCATTTTGTAAATTAAAATAAGTATTATCTTACCTATGAACTAATATATATTTACCGAATTTTTTTTTAAAATAAACACTGAATTAAAAAGTGGATGTCTTGCCATTGAGCAATCCTCAATACTTTTAGCCAAGCCATGAAATTTTCAATAATTTTCCATGTAAAAATTTAATCTCTCTTTTTTTCCTTTTTTCCTTTTTCTACTTTCTTATTTTTTCTTTCTGAATTTTTTTGTTTTTTTTTCGTAGAAGAAATAACTCATTACGACTGAAACATGAGGTATAACTATTTTAATATTTTAAAATTTATAACCTTTTACCTCGGATTAATAATTTAAGTTGAAACAAATTGCAAATTCATGCCACAAAGTAGTCCAGTCAACCTCCACAATGATTCCTTACTGCTGTTCTTCTCTCTCAGCTGCTTTATTTCTTTAATTGTGTCATTCACATATATTAGGCTTACTCGAAATAAATTAGATACCTGAGTAATTTACGTCTTGATTGCAGTAGAAAACTGCAAATCGGAACACATCTCCTGCCTTTTTTTAATGGATCACAAAATAAATGAATGCATTACGAAAGGCCACATACGGTATTCTCTAATTAAAATGAGAGAATTTACGTTATGATTTTTCTAATCATTCCGAATTATGTCACCAAATACACTCATCGAGCAATATTTACGGTAGGCCTAAACGAGATGAGTCCATTTGGGGTAAATAAACAAATAAAACAGAAAAAAAAAGAAAAAAATGAACAGTAGAAATATTAAGTATCTAAGACAAATAATTGGCTCGTTCGAGGAAGGTATAAAAACCTTAGCTATAATTCGTTCACGACTACTTGGTAATAAAGGCAGAAAACAGCCTCACGAATACCTTGTGTCAAGACGTACAAATCTTTAACTGAAAAGTAATGGTTGCTCATTATTTAAAGTGTTCCCTTTTAAAACACGTGCAAAATTTATTACGCCGTTTAGTAAGGTATAATGCGTTTTAAATGCAAAAGTACGTCACTTTCTCGTTAAAATTTTTACTTTCATGAATTCCCTAACAAAACGTAAAATAAATCGGTTTGGGTTTTTATTTTTTTTTTTGTCTTCCTTTTTCTTACTCCGTTAGAAGCTCAGCGTTCATTGTATTGTACGAATTGGTCTACACGGATAATCATTCACAATCATCACATAAATTACTAAACAGATTAGGCAATATGAAACGGGTGAGTTACGGATACGGATGATAGAAAGAAAAAAACAATAGGCCTAAGAACAGTAAAATAAAACAATGATCTACCTAGTTGAAAAGAGAATGAGGAGAGAAAAAAATCAGTCTGGACATTTATTACATTTGATGGAGAATGTATGCTGTATTTAAAAACAGGTACCCCCTATACCTGTAGCCGGAGTAATTAAAAAATTTTTTCAACATTTCGGACAAGTTACTGATTTCTGGTTTTTATAAATACCCAATACGTGTTCGAAAATTAGCGTAAAATAGAATATACAAGGGAGTACTTGACGAATAGGAGACAAAAAAAAAAAAGAAAAAGAAAAAAATAAAAAAGGGAGAAAATAAGAAAGTTGAAATTCAGACGAACTATATAAACGTATAGAACAGTTTTAAAAATATTGAAAAATTTATACATTTCATTTTGCTCCATCAGAAAAGGTGATGACTGTCACAACCAAAAAAAAAAAAGTAGGTACTTGTAACGGCCAAAAGAGGTGGTAATGTACCTAATTAGAACCACTTTCAGTGTTACACCATACACAAGGTATTGAACACTGGATAAGCATTAATACCTCTATAATAATTTAAATATTCAATTTATCATCCACAACTATTGTGGACCTAAACGTATTTGAGAGACTCAATAATATTTAAAATACAAGTTTGAATTAATACATTGAATAAAATAATAAATTGTACACCAACAGTACATTAATTAATACGTTAAATAATTATACATATATCATCACAATACTATAGACAAGACTATCTGTTCACTAGTTACTCTACAGGAGAGGTTCTAGGTACTTAGAAATAGTTGTCTAAAAACTATGTAGGAACTGTGTTTCGTTCCTTCGAATCGAGGGTTTATATACTTGTTCAGGGTATGTAAGTGTACATGTTAGATAGGCTAAGTGAGGTAGGGTGTTGTTATTGTAGGGTTGTGCTGACTCGCGATATACTCGAAGGACAGGCACAATTAGGTCATGAATATACAGACATTATATCTATATTCATAAAATCAAATACAGGTAAATTAGTGGTTGTTTGTAAAGAGTTATAGGATGTTTTATTGTTGATGAATACCTACGTTTTTGGTATTTGAAAACATGTAGATGAATATGTTCGTCATTTCTAAAAATAGATGAAAATATACGTTACTGTACCTACTTTATAGAAAACCATGTACGAAATTTTTCTAAAATCACGAGGTAAATAACCTATGATTTTTTTCTGATTGATTTTCAGGAACATAGCCATTTTGTCCAGTGCCTCGTAGTTATTTCGACGTCGATAACCAGGGATTAGGTTGGTCGAGATCCAGTGGCCTATGGTTTCCACACATGAATTTTCCAATCATATATGACTTGTGGGTTCACCAACTGAACCAAACTGAGCACACAGCTATTTAAGATTGGGACAATGACCATGGCTAGTCTCAAACGGGGATGGGTTTTGATTATAAGGTGCAGAGCATCAACCTAGAATACCACCCTGGCCCATATAACCTCTTAACGCAAACAACTGCAGACAGTGTTAAGAAAATTTATAAAATCTGGCGTCTTTCATAAAAATTTGAAGATGTCAATGAAGTTGTTCTTTTCTCACTTGCTGTGAAGAACAATCGTAACGTTGTCACAATTGAGAGTTGGTGTGAGAGTTCTGGTACAAAGTGAAATGGGTGTTTAACGTGATGAGTGCTGATAAATCAGATTAAGATCGAAGAAAAGTTATTATTTTTCAATTCACAAAATTTAATACAATTGTGACATGTGACGACAGCTATCTAATCGTAACTGTTTTCTGACTTGCATCAGAACTTTTTACCACATACAACAGGACGAAAAGAACCAAGCTATGAAAAGTGCTAATACGTAAGTACAAAATCTCATTGACGAACTCCACTTAAATTTATTATACGCCACTACACTTCTACATCGTAGCTCACAATAGTCTGAAAAAGGAAGAGGATCATCAAATTTATCATTTCATTAATATTTTTAACTCATGAAACTTTTTTTTTGATGAAGTTGTAAGTATTTTGATTTATTTTTCTTTAAAAAGGATTGTCATGAAAAATAAGTAAGTTGATCTTTTCACTTCATGAATAGATTTTCTACTCATTCGTTGCATTTAAAACTAATTTCGGTAGTTTATTTCAGTAATGAATCAAATTTTCACCATATCTGTTTTATAGAATGATGATCGAGAATTTTCGACCTGTCATTATTTAATTTTTGTTTCGCTGAAAATTGAAATATGATAAATTTTTGATCTAAAGCTTTACAATTATTTTTCTCTCTTGTGCACCCTTCAACATTTGAACTTACGATGAAATATCAAATAAGAATCTTTTTTGACTAAAATATTTAGCCGTTCCTACATAATTATATTTTTGTTTTCTATAATAATTTGTAACAGCTCATTACCTGTAATAATATCAAGGAAAATAAATTTTAATCATCTGTTCATTTTATCTCTAGAAAACTATCAAATAAAGAGGCAACAATAATTCATTTTTTCAAGGGTGTAGATTAGAGAGAGCCGAAATGATCCGAAGAAAACAGAAAAATTCTAGAAATAGAGAAGCAAAAAATCATGTTTTTCTTAATAAGGCACCACTACTCCTTTTTCTCAAGTACAAATATGAAAGTTCGATAAATCAGCATATATGTTTTCTGGTATGGTGAATTTATTAAGGAAATGACAAAATTCACTTAGAATTTTAAACACAGCTTATTCAATAGGTAACATATTTTGATCTGCCGTCGTGAATCGTTTAAAACCTTTGTAGATGAATAAACCAAATTAAAATTTTAAATTTTAAATTTTTTAGATCGTAACATAAGTTAAATAAAAAACTAACTTTCTGAAAATCCTCCTATTCCTTCAACATTTGCTAAATAAAATTGATAGACCTACCTAAAAATCTGAGTGTATTATACTTGATTTTATATAAGACGAATGGACACTCCAGAATACTGGCTAATTCGATCAATAATTTATTAGATAAACGCCTATACTAGTTCTGGTATTTCAATTGAATAGAAACTTTTTGGTTTTCATACAAATGCCGAAAATTTTACATTTATTCTTCACTGTTATCATTTGCCATCGCATTGTTTCGAAATGTATTCACATATGAACACACCAATATTTTTCGTTTTCTTGATTATTATTCGATTAATCTTTACTCAGACAGATGATTTGGCAAATAGTTTTGGTAAAATTAAAAAAAATTCTGGACTTCCTTCGTTTTCTTTTTTTTTTTTCCGTTTCACTGACTCGTTCGGTGTTAAATACCATGTAAATAATATTTAATAGATACCCGCATTTTAAAAATTTTGTCAATTTGATATTTAACCAGAACATTGAGGGGAGGGAACTAGAAAGAAAATATTAGTCGATTTTATGTTTTTTGTTGGAAACACTTGCTTATACATTTGTAAATTGAGATTAAATTGAAAAATAAAGTTCATGTAGCCAATGAAATGTACCTACTTCCCAGACTTTTTTTATTTCACTTGAATATTCCTTCACAAGTTATAACCTAAATTGTGCTTTACTTCTTTCTCATCCTGTTAACAAAGAATTCTGAAGTTGAAAATGGTCATTTTTCACTCTTTATACTCTTCAGATTTGTTATCCCATGATTTTCACTTTTTCCTAAATTTAAAGGGTAGGACATTCGATTCATTAAGGATAAAGAAGTAAAAGATATATTGTGCGATTGTAGATCAAGGAATGATTGTCACAATTATTCATCGAGTGGATTAAAAAACTGGTTTAGTCTTAGGCAAAATCAGGGCCGTAACCACTTCTGTATCAGAAGGGACGAATGATATTCCAGCATTCCAGCGCAGGCGAAATTTTAGGGCAAATACAAGCCTGCTGTGATGTATAGAGTAATGTGAGACAGATTCTTAAATTTTTTCTCTCTAAGTAAAGTGGAAATACTTGCTGGAGCAATGCACCAAAGGCACGTTTTTCAATTGTGAACCCAGAGCATTAAATACTAGCTCCTCCTTGTTGCTCATCCATGAAAGATCGAACAACCTCTTCCATCGTATCTACAACGGATTTCAATTCCAGCCGTGTTCAACCTCTGCTTCTCTTACATGAAGACATACGTCATGTAAACTACGAACAGTGTCGGTACCAAAACGCATCCTTACCTTAGTTCTGTTCGAACAATGGAGTTCTCAGACATATTGTTGTCGTAAACTACTTTCGTCTGTTACTATGGCTGGAAATTCTGGAGCACATCCAACATTCTCAATGCATGTCAATAGTGTTTCCCTATTCACCGAATAAAAGGATTTTCCCAGGTCAATGGGCATACCTATATTTATATGCTTACCATAATTATGAAATTCCAAACTGGGAAAGGGATGCAGGACGGGTACAGTTCCACCAGAAAAATTTTGGATGAAAATTTTTCAAGTAGATGTCTGCCTTCGTTTTCTATGAAAATCGACTTATTCAAATTGATCTCAAGAAACAACTTGGGAGTGGGTGTGGGTACATTTAGTTATAAACTTTTAGACAGACGTTGATTTTGTTTTATTTTAGAATTCTTCCAATATTTCGTTGCCATTGGATTTCCAGTTTATGATCTACAATAGCCTACTCATTTAAAAAGAATTCTCCAATTTTTTCTTGATTGGAAAAAATTTTCAAAACAGGATACCTCATAAAAAAATGTAATGGAAAAAAAGGACAAAAAAAATATAATAGCCAAAATTGAAATGTCGTCAGTCTCTCCTCCTGCCAAAGTTTCTAAGATCGAAATTGTAAAGTCATTATCCCTTTCAGCTGCTAAAATTTTCTCATAATCAGTCCAAAATTATTACGTCATCAGCCCCTCCTCCTGCCAAACTTTCTAAGTTAAAAATTAAGATCTCATCATCCCTTCTAGTTGTTAAAATTTCAAAGTCCAAAATGATAAACAGCGTAAATATTGTATTTTTCCTGACGAGCCCTGCAATATCCTCAGACTGCCCTCTAAATGTAAATAGATCAATAAATTAATTAATAAAGTAAATAAATAGAAAGGTACCCACCTAACTGAAATAAATATAAATAAATAGATAAATAGATAAACAAATGGATTTATTGCATATTGATTTGAATATGTTAAAATGTAGGATAATGGGCATTATCTCAGGGACAGCTGAACGAGCTGATGACGTCATGATTGTGGACTTGGAAATCTGGGGGCACAGTAGTCTAAGGGGTCTTTCGTTGAGGTTTTAGGTATCTATTTATATTACAAACTGATATGGATACATTAAAGATGTTTTCCGGAAACATCTTTGACACAACCACCTTTTTTTGTGGACAAATTTGAGGTAAAACTGGAAACTGGGAGGTGTGGTAAGCCTATACCTATTCACAATTAATTTCGAATCAATCTGACAGGTGAAACAGACCCAGTCTAGGTACATATTATTAACTTAAACTTCTTTCAAATGGTTTTGAAGAAATAAGTGTATAGAAAAATAAACACATAAATAATTATAACGCGTTTTAAATCAGTTCCCGTCTCCGTAGGCTACAACAGCTGTTGTCGAGTTCGAGTATAAAAATAGACACAAAATAAATTCAAATTCTTACTTAAGCTGCACCTAAAATGTACCTACTCCCGCTTTCTCATTTAGGCCCAGGTATATCATTTTCACTAATCGATTCGTCGAAAGTGAACGTGGGAGATGTTGAGCTAAATTCTTTTTCTAGCTTTTTCTCTCTCTCTCTCTCTCTCTCTCTCTCTCTCTCTCTTTCTCCCTCTCTCTTTCATTTAAAGGCGATGTCTGGTGTGTGCAAGCAGATATGGTATAGCTAGTCCCAAAAACTGACAATAATGACCTGTCCGTCGTAGACAAATAACCGTTAGGTACGAACCTAAAGTTGTCACTTCCTTTACGTTTTCTTTTCAAAGTAAAAAAAAAAAAGTTAAACGAAACCAAATACGCACGACCATCCTTTTGTTCAATTACCACCGTCCGTATGAAAAGTTAGTCATTAATTAAAATGGAAACTTTAAGAAAGTACCTACCCATTTCAATGTTTTGCACGGTTCGATTTTGTTTCACTAGAAGAAGTAAAATGTATAATATGCGGTCACACTATCTGTAAGGTATATTTGGGCTTACAATCACGTGAGTAAAGTCTTCTGACTGTGTATATTTGTTGGCTACGTAAGAGCTGGTGGTATTTGAATAGACCTAATTAATGTTACAAAAATACAATTAAATAGCGAAAAAAATTTAAAAATTAAAATTAAAGATAAGAAAAAAATACATGCATGATAATAATACAAGCAATAATAATTGAGATATTTAAATTAATTCATAATTTGTTTATTTACTCGTCGACGTTGTTATGTTAGTGTGTTATAAGCACCCAAAAAGTAAACCTGTTATAAATTAACAAAATTTTGTTGGATTTCTTGGAGTTTCTTCCTTTTTCCTTAAAACAAATTTTTATACTTACTTATCGACGAAACAAACGGAATAACATTCGAAATTTTACTAAATTTTTTGTCTTGTTTATGAATAGCTGTAATTCTTGATGGATTTTATATTAGACTTTTTTTTTCTCCTCTTTTCTATGGAATGTGGGCGGGGAGTTAGGTGCTGAAAGTTGTTTGACACAACATACCTTGATCGATCAAGCGTGAAAATAATGTACATCGAATAGCTTTTTCATGTAGCGTGTAGCCTACAATGTTGTGGTTAACGGTCAAAGTTTAGTGTGGGCTAAGAAAGTAATGGTACGTCACTTCTGAATATGAAATGTACTCAGTCTATTGTTGTTAGGTGTTCGTTGTGGGGTATGAACTGCTGTGAATCTACATGATTAGATAATAGTCAGCCGAATTCATCGTTTTTACTTTCTTTCTATAAAATGTTTATGCCTACATTGTTGGTATTCGAATGTGATTTGTGACAAACTGAAACGGAAATTCGTTCACCATGCAAATGAGAAAAAGTATCGACTAATTGTAGAAAAAGAGAAAAGAGAATAAAATTTCCTGTTTCCTGATCTCTTCGTCTGAGCTTAGAAGATTTTCAGACAGTTAGCGCTATTTTAAACTTTTGCTTTAGGTGTAGCCTAGTACTGCAGTCAACAAAAGTCTAATTCTCCTAGTTTAGGTTACATTCAGAAATTTTTAGGAGCGTTCTATCAGGAAAAAAGTTCAGACCTTTCGGACTTTTTGATAACAGAAACAGACCGTTTTGTTTAGAAAATTTGAAGACCGGTACTCTAGAGAGGCTGTTTTATTCATCACGGTACATCTCACAAAGGACTTTATTTCTCAATGAGTGCCGAATTAACTGACCAAATCCAATGTGGAAGTTCTGATGAAAAGTTTTCTTCCAAAAATGTAATTGTGTTTATTTACATCTTATCAAAATAGTGCTTAATTTTTTTACTTTCGCTCTAAATTTTACTCATGCAGAACTAAAACATTAGAAATTTCATTTACTTCACATCTGGAAGCTAAACATAGGCTTCCAGTTTTTTTTCTCCCCGAGTTCTCGTTTTTTTTTAACATCAAACCCAGTATTCTCTACTGACTTGGCTCTATCTTCAAAATAGTAATATCAATTTATTTAAAGCTACTAATAGTACCAACCTATATATCCTCTGAAGTGAGGTAATAAGAAGGTCAAATAATTTTATTAGGCAGGTAGATACCATAAGAATTTCAAGAGTCGTTGCATTTTTTCTCCGTGTACCTACTCCAACAATATGAGCCAGAGTTAACTTCAATAAAGTATCGCATCAGAATAATTCAACCGTTATCCTCCGTTTGTGAGAAGTTCTAAAGTGGACCAAATTTCAATTTTGATACATTTATTACTGTGAAACGTAGGTTGAGCAATTCATAATTCTTGTTAGTCTAAAATACTTAATATTTGAGGTATACAGAGAAAGTTCAGTTTTCTATACACTTCGCATTAATGAACACGATTCATAAAATTTAAATAAAATACCTATTCTGAAAAATGCCTGTGGGAATCACATAATTAACCTTTTTTCAACGTTTATAACAATCATTCATATTTCACTAGAAAAATAGTTACCTACAGTACGCAGCATGCAAATGTTTGTGACAGAATACACTTCGTGAAAAAAAGATAATCAGGTTTTCCTGGTGATACATACGCATTTTTTTCGTTCGTGTAATTAAATTCATCTCACTTCCCTCTCATTTATTTGATCAAACTTATGCTGGCCTGTCAATAATAATGAAAAAAGTTCAAGTACATTCCTAATTAAGTACAGAAATATTTTCCATCAAATGCAGCCTTGACTGTCACTAATTATAAAGCTGTGAGAGAGAATAACTGGAACTCTGGAAGGTAGAAGATGAGAATAAGGATTTTAAAGAATTGACGTTTCTATACGGCAGAAGGTTGCGAAAAATGAAACACAAGGAAGAATTTGAAGAAAATTTTACTTTACCAGTTTTAAAAAGTCCAAATTCTAAATAAATTAAAAAACTACACTGCAAAATTCTTGAAAAACTTTTTTTCTGATTTCCTGATACCTCCAAATGATTTTTGCAAACAAAAAAAATCATTCATTTCAGAATATGTATGAGCCCAATAATTTTTTTGTTGTTCATCATTAGAAGAAATTCTTAACCCCATTGTCCAGCCAACGGGTTGTCTTATTCTCGTTGCTCAATTAATCCATAAATTATCATATTTTCCATTCAAAAATAAAAAAACCAGCTTCAAATTCAATTCTTTTCGTTGCTCTTGACTTGTTCTTATGCCAATTCCAATGGTTGCTGCTATTTCATTATTTTCGGGTGAGAGTTTGAGACTAATGGCTGTTTCAGAAAATGGTTTGGTCCATTGCAAAGAAAATTTGTGCAATTAATTTTGTAAAATACTATAATTAATCTTAATACGTCTTTCAAATGCGTTTCCCAAACTCGTTTCACAAAATTTTTTGACAGTTGAAGAGGATAACTTGATAACTGTTAGAAACGTACAAAGACAAAATAAGACCACTTTCCGACTCTATGCATTCTCAGTTTGGTAGGCGGATAGTGTAGAAGGAAATTTGGGTGTTCAACTCTTTCCCAGGGCCAATAGAACCCTTTTAATTTCTTCTCTGCATATAATTTTTCCTTTCTCTCTGTTTTAAGTTATGTTTATACCACCACATAAACCTTTTTGCAGTGAAACTTCCTTGCACTCGGTAGTAAACTAAAAACGGTCATGCGACGAAGCCCGTGAAATGAAATAAACAAAACTGTAATGCAACAAAGCACATGAAACAAAATTCATAGCGCACCATTTTCATCCGTTCAAAAGTTATTAGGCTTTTATTACAAAAGTAATTTTTGTCACAAATTAGCAAAATACACAAATAATCATATGAAAATTATGTATTTTTTCAAAAGAAATGCAATGATCCTACTCACAGTGCTCTATCTTCATCAATTCAAGAGTTATTATTGATGTGAAACTTCCTTATACTGGGTAGTAAACTAAAATCGGTCATACAACGAAGCCTGTGAAACGAAATAAACAAAACGGTAATGTAACGAAGCACGTGAAAAGAAAAAATGTTATCTCCAACCCTCCTTACAAAAGCAAGGCCCGTTCAACTCTATTTGATTCATTTCCCTCTTTGCCTTCTTTATACATTTTCATTCATTGCTTTCTTATCAGTGGAATGAAGGTTACTTGATTTAATTTTGACGTTGAAGTGAAAACAATATTTTTAATTTATAGGAATTTTTCTGGCTGTTAATATTTATAGAAAACAAAAAAAGAAAAATCACCCTGTCAACAAAACATTCATTTTTCAAAATAAAAATTTCAGTGTAACGAATTTCACTTCCATTGTGTATCCCAGTACACACTTTTTTTTTTTTGCGGGTGATTGAGACCCCTTGATTTCTATACGCAACAATTTATTGAAAATTTCCTTGAAGACGTCAACATCTGATTTTCAATTGCAGCTACCTACTGCAAATAGAATCGAGTAGTTCTTTGCTAAAATCTTTGTTCAGATAACTGCTTACCTCCTTACCATATTTTTGAATTCGCTTCAATCGCCAGCTTCAATCGATACAAACATATTTATCGGGATTCTAAATATAATTTGTATCATCTCCATAAATATTAACACAGTCAACTATTTTCTATTAGAAATTCTGTCGAATCTTGTCCTTTTTTTTTTTTGAAAGTAGTGATTGCTAGCTATTTTTGCCTTTAAGCCACCCATGGTCTACTTTAGAAAAACAGCTAGCTACACCGCTGCATATAAGCGGCCTAAACGTAAGTTACGTCTCCAATAATTCAACTCTTCACCTGCAAAACAATGAAAAAGTGACAAATTTGTCTGACAAAAAAATAAAATTGAAATAGAACACCTTATTTCATAATAGATAAACAAAATATTCGTCTAACTCCAAGTTGCCAACATTGCGCTGATTTCTGCCCATTTTCGCATAAAAAGCGCCTACAAATGAGTTAAAATACGAAAAATTACAAAAAAATAAAAACATTTGAACATCAGATAACAGACGAAAGTAGTTTACGACAACAATATGTCTGAGAACTCCATTGTTCGAATAGAACTAAGGTAGGGATGCGTTTTGGTACCGACACTGTTCGTAGTTTACATGACGTATGTCTTCATGTAAGAGAAGCGAAGGTTGAACACGGCTGGAATTGAAATCCGCTGTAGATACGATGGAAGAGGTTGTTCGATCTTTCATGGATGAGCAACAAGGAGGAGCTAGTATTTAATGCTCTGGGTTCACAATTGAAAAACGTGCCTTTGGTGCATTGCTCCAGCAAGTATTTCCACTTTACTTAGAGAGAAAAAATTTAAGAATCTGTCTCACATTACTCTATACATCACAGCAGGCTTGTATTTGCCCTAAAATTTCGCCTGCGCTGGAATGCTGGAATATCATTCGTCCCTTCTGATACAGAAGTGGTTACGGCCCTGATTTTGCCTAAGACTAAACCAGTTTTTTTAATCCACTCGATGAATAATTGTGACAATCATTCCTTGATCTACAATCGCACAATATATCTTTTACTTCTTTATCCTTAATGAATCGAATGTCCTACCCTTTAAATTTAGGAAAAGTGAAAATCATGGGATAACAAATCTGAAGAGTATAAAGAGTGAAAAATGACCATTTTCAACTTCAGAATTCTTTGTTAACAGGATGAGAAGAAGTAAAGCACAATTTAGGTTATAACTTGTGAAGGAATATTCAAGTGAAATAAAAAAAGTCTGGGAAGTAGGTACATTTCATTGGCTACATGAACTTTATTTTCAATTTAATCTCAATTTACAAATGTATAAGCAAGTGTTTCCAACAAAAAACATAAAATCGACTAATATTTTCTTTCTAGTTCCCTCCCCTCAATGTTCTGGTTAAATATCAAATTGACAAAATTTTTAAAATGCGGGTATCTATTAAATATTATTTACATGGTATTTAACACCGAACGAGTCAGTGAAACGGAAAAAAAAAAAAGAAAACGAAGGAAGTCCAGAATTTTTTTTAATTTTACCAAAACTATTTGCCAAATCATCTGTCTGAGTAAAGATTAATCGAATAATAATCAAGAAAACGAAAAATATTGGTGTGTTCATATGTGAATACATTTCGAAACAATGCGATGGCAAATGATAACAGTGAAGAATAAATGTAAAATTTTCGGCATTTGTATGAAAACCAAAAAGTTTCTATTCAATTGAAATACCAGAACTAGTATAGGCGTTTATCTAATAAATTATTGATCGAATTAGCAGTATTCTGGAGTGTCCATTCGTCTTATATAAAATCAAGTATAATACACTCAGATTTTTAGGTAGGTCTATCAATTTTATTTAGCAAATGTTGAAGGAATAGGAGGATTTTCAGAGAAGTTAGTTTTTTATTTAACTTATGTTTACGATCTAAAAAATTTTAAATTTAAAATTTTAATTTGGTTATTCATCTACAAAGGTTTTAACGATTCACGACGGCAGATCAAAATATGTTACCTATTGAATAAGCTGTGTTTAAAATTCTAAGTGAATGTTGTCATTTCCTTAATAAATTCACCATACCAGAAAAACATATATGCTGATTTATCGAACTTTCATATTTGTACTTGAGAAAAAGGAGTAGTGGTGCCTTATTAAGAAAAACATGATTTTTTTGCTTCTCTATTTCTAGAATTTTTCTGTTTTCTTCGGATCATTTCGGCTCTCTCTAATCTACACCCTTGAAAAAATGAATTATTGTTGCCTCTTTATTTGATAGTTTTCTAGAGATAAAATGAACAGATGATTAAAATTTATTTTCCTTGATATTATTACAGGTAATGAGCTGTTACAAATTATTATAGAAAACAAAAATATAATTATGTAGGAACGGCTAAATATTTTAGTCAAAAAGATTCTTATTTGATATTTCATCGTAAGTTCAAATGTTGAAGGGTGCACAAGAGAGAAAAATAATTGTAAAGCTTTAGATCAAAAATTTATCATATTTCAATTTTCAGCGAAACAAAAATTAAATAATGACAGGTCGAAAATTCTCGATCATCATTCTATAAAACAGATATGGTGAAAATTTGATTCATTACTGAAATAAACTACCGAAATTAGTTTTAAATGCAACGAATGAGTAGAAAATCTATTCATGAAGTGAAAAGATCAACTTACTTATTTTTCATGACAATCCTTTTTAAAGAAAAATAAATCAAAATACTTACAACTTCATCAAAAAAAAGTTTCATGAGTTAAAAATATTAATGAAATGATAAATTTGATGATCCTCTTCCTTTTTCAGACTATTGTGAGCTACGACGATGTAGAAGTGTAGTGGCGTATAATAAATTTAAGTGGAGTTCGTCAATGAGATTTTGTACTTACGTATTAGCACTTTTCATAGCTTGGTTCTTTTCGTCCTGTTGTATGTGGTAAAAAGTTCTGATGCAAGTCAGAAAACAGTTACGATTAGATAGCTGTCGTCACATGTCACAATTGTATTAAATTTTGTGAATTGAAAAATAATAACTTTTCTTCGATCTTAATCTGATTTATCAGCACTCATCACGTTAAACACCCATTTCACTTTGTACCAGAACTCTCACACCAACTCTCAATTGTGACAACGTTACGATTGTTCTTCACAGCAAGTGAGAAAAGAACAACTTCATTGACATCTTCAAATTTTTATGAAAGACGCCAGATTTTATAAATTTTCTTAACACTGTCTGCAGTTGTTTGCGTTAAGAGGTTATATGGGCCAGGGTGGTATTCTAGGTTGATGCTCTGCACCTTATAATCAAAACCCATCCCCGTTTGAGACTAGCCATGGTCATTGTCCCAATCTTAAATAGCTGTGTGCTCAGTTTGGTTCAGTTGGTGAACCCACAAGTCATATATGATTGGAAAATTCATGTGTGGAAACCATAGGCCACTGGATCTCGACCAACCTAATCCCTGGTTATCGACGTCGAAATAACTACGAGGCACTGGACAAAATGGCTATGTTCCTGAAAATCAATCAGAAAAAAATCATAGGTTATTTACCTCGTGATTTTAGAAAAATTTCGTACATGGTTTTCTATAAAGTAGGTACAGTAACGTATATTTTCATCTATTTTTAGAAATGACGAACATATTCATCTACATGTTTTCAAATACCAAAAACGTAGGTATTCATCAACAATAAAACATCCTATAACTCTTTACAAACAACCACTAATTTACCTGTATTTGATTTTATGAATATAGATATAATGTCTGTATATTCATGACCTAATTGTGCCTGTCCTTCGAGTATATCGCGAGTCAGCACAACCCTACAATAACAACACCCTACCTCACTTAGCCTATCTAACATGTACACTTACATACCCTGAACAAGTATATAAACCCTCGATTCGAAGGAACGAAACACAGTTCCTACATAGTTTTTAGACAACTATTTCTAAGTACCTAGAACCTCTCCTGTAGAGTAACTAGTGAACAGATAGTCTTGTCTATAGTATTGTGATGATATATGTATAATTATTTAACGTATTAATTAATGTACTGTTGGTGTACAATTTATTATTTTATTCAATGTATTAATTCAAACTTGTATTTTAAATATTATTGAGTCTCTCAAATACGTTTAGGTCCACAATAGTTGTGGATGATAAATTGAATATTTAAATTATTATAGAGGTATTAATGCTTATCCAGTGTTCAATACCTTGTGTATGGTGTAACACTGAAAGTGGTTCTAATTAGGTACATTACCACCTCTTTTGGCCGTTACAAGTACCTACTTTTTTTTTTTTGGTTGTGACAGTCATCACCTTTTCTGATGGAGCAAAATGAAATGTATAAATTTTTCAATATTTTTAAAACTGTTCTATACGTTTATATAGTTCGTCTGAATTTCAACTTTCTTATTTTCTCCCTTTTTTATTT
>WOFM01001697.1:0-16152 GCA_011428145.1 Ericerus pela | reverse complement strand
CATATTATAATAATAGAGAGTACCCAATACAGCAATAATTCACACATCTAAATAAATGTGCTATATCGACATGAAAAAATAAATCGATATTTCGCACCATTAGCAGGCAATAATTCAAAATAAAATGGGTAGAAGTTCACAAAAAATGTCTCTTTAAAAAATACCCAACTCCACTTGGAATTAAAGAAAATCCATTAGATGAAAATTTTCCCCATTTTAACTCGCTCGATAAACTTATAAAAATGGAGGGAGATGGAATTAAAACCTAACCGATTCTATTCTCACATAATCTACTCCCGAATAAAATCTTACTTACGCCATTCGTTGATAACAACAAAGACAAAACCTATTGGATTTGAAAAAACGTTGAAACATTTTTTTTTCTATAGTCAGTTTATTTACAGTTGTTATTTAATCTGTATCGGGAATAATTAATGAGTAATGATTATGAGTTACACCGAGTTTTAGTGAATGATGATTAAACGTTCCTCCTGCGCCCATGAATGATTATTAATGATTAATGGTCTTCTCAAAGAAGACTAAGAAATTTATCACTACTCGGGTATAATTACATAATTAATACTCGAGTCACGTTTCATATGAGTGACACCCAACACTGTTCGGAGGCAAATTGGTTCAAAAATAAAAAAATTCCAACGTGTAATCTATCAGACAAAATTTCTGCTTTAGATAAACGTAGAACATGTTTTTGGAGGGAAAAATGTGCACTTTACCTAATCTGAAACATCTTGCAATGGAGCGCCTTGCTGAGGAGCTACGTCGTCTGAACGCACCCCCTCATAGGCGAAACATTTTTACATAAATCATGACATCACATCATCGTTTCCATTTATGCTGCCAAATTTATTAGGGTAAATTCATCGCAAACTAACACTGCGCACCAAACTGGGGGCTCTGCCCTCCTGGACCCGTAAGTGTAAAACCTTTTTATACGCTTTCATTCTACTCACTCAATTTATTGAAGTACACCGGATGACCAACTTCAACGCTGCTTTCACGGGTTGAGACACACGCACACATACACTTATATCCGTTTTTATCAGTTGTTTTTTCAATTTTTGTTTGTTTCTGTCTCAGAAAAAAAAAGTGAGAAATTTTCTTTTCTTTTTCAGCGTTACTTTCTTCTTCAAATTATAAAAGGGTATTTTTTAAAAATTTATTTTTAACCTAACTTATATACACATTCGAGGCTACAACAGGGTTTTTCATTCCACTCGTTGAATTAAAAGGGAAAAATCATCACAAACTAGTACTGCACGTCTAGCCCCTGGAACCATTAACGTAAGGCCTTTTACACAAATTGTAACGTCACACCAGCGTTTTTATTCTCCTTGTCTAATTCAATAGTGGAAAATCAGTCGCATACACACGTTCTATGTTAAAAAAATACGAAATACACGGTCTTGCAATCTACCTCGTCCTGAAGGATGGTTGCACTTCGTGAGGATTTCGTCGATCTGACCAGAAAAATAACATTCTGTCGAATTTTTGGGTCGATGTCGGCCGCTTGTGGTCTGTCGTCGGAAGGAAAAATCCGCAGCACACCACCATGGACCTACAACAAAATGCACACCAAGTTCATCGGTATTTTGCGATATTTTTGCTGTCTAAGCAACACCAACATAGAGAGGACTAACGAAATTACTTTCGAATCCCAATTTTTATTGAGGTAATAAATCGCTGTAAGCACACGACCGTCTCTGTTCGGATTATCAACGTGTTTCACATAATGAGCTCCATTACCAGGGTAACAAGCAACCATAGCCTGAAACACAATCAACACGTAACGCATAATCGTAAGTTAATACAGTAATTAGGAGGATTATAAGGCAAAGTTCCAATTGTGTGTCACGTATAAATAATGAATTTGTTGTTTTAGAAAGAACCCTCGAAGCGAACTAAACTGGCCGTCAAATATGAGGAATAGCGTCTGCGTTGGTGTCAAGTACATTATTTCAGATTTTAGAGAATTTTAGCACCGTTTAGAATTTTAGATGGTAATCTCACCCGCCACTCACTCCGTTTTCAATGAATGAAGGATGATAGATGAACAATCGCCCAAAATAATACGATCTACATTGAAAAGCGGCGTTATGTATCACAGTGAAAACACAAAACGCCATAGGGGTGGTTTTTAAAAAGTAAATTTTTGAAGTCCTATGACTGCAAAGGTAAAATCAAAAAGAAAAAAGTAATTATAAAATACAGCTGCGAATAAGGAATGGGATAGTAGCATCACCGTGACGTGTGCATTAAAAACAAATCCAACAAACATAAAATGAAAATTCGTCGGGAAGCAACTGTACAAAATAAGGATTGAATATGTTTTCTGGCTTAGTATCTGCATGATGACTGACCCAACTTAAAAAATGTAGTTGTTAGAAGAATTAAATTGAATTTTATTTTATTTTATTCCCTAAATAAAATTATTTATTATTGCTACACTTTCCGATACATTTTTTTGAGGGTTCAACAATCGAACAGAGAAATTACCCTTTTCAAGACAAAAGGGGGTGGGGGCTTTTTCGGAGTCACGGCTGAAGGGCTTTCGGGCATAGAATACATTGCGGGGCTGTTGAGTGCAGGGTGGGTAGTGGGTATAGGTACACAGCTAATAGGTCCAAAGTATTATACCGTTTTTCAATTTATCTACCTAATAAAGTCTTGTTTAAAATTTTTACATTTCATATTTCCATTTGCAAGAGACTGTGAGAGCGCTGCTGTACAGCACAGCTGAAACAGTGATCCATGGACTTCTTATCACGACTTATCAGCAAGTTGACTTGTTGATTTCCACGCAAATTCCTATTAGCTTTTTAGGTCTTGTATACTTAAAAGGCTTCAAAAGTGAATTCGTAATTTTTGTTAACTCGAGTCAGAACAAATATGTTATGAACATAATTACGAAAACATATTTGACAAAACAGATATAATCGTTTCAACGCCAAAAACCTGTCAAGTAAATCTGGGTTTAAATGCACTTTCTATATTCTCTTATCCCCAAACTGAATTCTGTACAGTAAGGAAATTTTAACATCTAAAATAAATCAAAAGAAAGAGGAGTAAAACATATAATAAAAATATTTTTAAAAACAATGTTTTCATTTAAAATGCACTAAAAAGTAAAAAATAATTTTTAATGTTTCCATGCTGCTGAAATTTGAAAAAATTCGTGAATGATAGAACTAAAAGTGTGGCGTGCTTAGAGAAATATTTGAAAATATTATGGTACATTTTATTAACTTAGTATTATTAGGTTACAATAGTGATGAATCGTCAAGTAGTTGATTACAGTACGTAACATATCTACTACCATTAGCCATTTGCTTTGAGGGCCCCACACATTTACTTTTATCATTCACAAAATTTTTCAAATTTCAGAGGCATGGAAACATTAAAAATTATTTTCTATTTTTTAATGCATTTTAAAAGAAAGTGTGGTTTTTAAAAATTTTTTTATATTTTTTGTTTTACTATTTTTAGTCTTGTATTTAGCTTAGAAGCATCAACATTCAGTCAAAGAGAATATTTTTATTTGCATTATCATAGGTTTTAACAGTTATTTTCAGGTGGGGTTGTATGTGATGATGTTTAAACCAGCAAATTTGCAAACTACTCCCTAAGCTATCACCCTGGTAACCTGTGATTTAATTCCCGAGTCAATAAAAAATTTTTCTGTTATTTATTTTTCATTATTATTTTTTTATTTTAATTTCACATATCTTTTGAAATGAATTAGCCAGATTATGTATTATATTAAAAAAAAAAAAGCTTTAACAGGCAGAGGTCAAATATTTTTATTCTCTCGAGTACTTTCCATCCGTCATCTGTTCATGGATTCAACCAGAAACACCCGAATGAACATCCTCCTTGTCTGATTGCAGATGCTTGTATTTAGCTTTGACTATATAGTACTATGTATGAACTGTTCATTCTGATAAAACCACGAGAAACATAGGGAAAGTAAATTATGAATTGGAAGGAAACTATGAACTGGTTCGTATTCTTCCGTTACATCAAAAAATGCTAACTGGGATCGCAAGATTTTTAACAAAATATGAATGCATGATACAATCCTAGGCAAGACTTCAGAAGAATGAGAGCCATTTCATCTGTGTGAAGCACATTATGATATACACCGAAGATACAACATGGCAGAATGGTACAAATTTGTAACTACCTTTAGTCAACTATTTAGATATTAGATCAAAGAAAATAAATCAGTAAGTACAAACCATCCTGAAGTACCATTTTTTATGCAAAAAATTACATAGAAAAAGCTTCTTTCACATGTTAACTTTTTAATGTCAAACATATTTTCAGTTTCACTACAGGGGTAAAAATGAAAATGAGTATCTAGCCTGGACAATTCATGGTATGAATTTCAATGTAAAGGAGAGGAGAGAGAAGAAAAAGATGTTTCTGTGTGCGTAGGTGTGTGGTTGTGTACAAGCACATTGCGCACGCATACAACCACATGATTTGTGGTAGCCCATTTCTCTCAGTTATCATCTCTGCCTCTGCCAACAGAATCCAGAAAAAGGTTTATTTATTAAGTATGTTTTTTATTGAAAATTTACTCATTAATCTTGACATCATGAAACAACATAGGGTGGGGATGAGTAGATTTTTTGTTTCATAACTCAAGGAAAATTTTAGCACCAAAACTCAAATTCACGTACACATCTATTTTGTTATGCTTATCTACATTTTAGTTTCAGTCTGATTCTAAATTTTTTTTCCTCATTTTGCACAGATTCATAGATTATGGTTCATCTAGGTTTGTAAATTATTGCTGAATAGCAGCATTAGGAAACTCGCTAGTAATATTATAAAAACCACTTCCATTAATGCTCTTGATCAGACAAGAATTGAGACATATGCCATTTCGAATCGTAATTTTTCCAAGTGCCATCTTGTTCTTACTCGTTGAACATGCTCATAGTTAGTGAAACAAAAAAAAAAAACAGTGATTGGAAAAATTATGATCCAAAATGGCATACATTTTAACCTATATTGTGACTATAGTTTTCTACTACCGTGAGTTCTATAACACTATCATATGACCATAGCTACAGACATATTTGGCTATGCGTATATTTCAATTTTAGTCTAAGGCTTAAGCCATGCTTCTGAGCAGTAAGAGGTAAGAGATGAGCACTGACTTTTTTTTACAAAATCAAACATATCATTTACTACAAGTGACCATACATGAGGAATCAGTGATGAACATTATCACTTACCACTCAACATAAGCATCAAATTTGTTATATTTTGCACTCAACGCTAAGCATTTTCCTCTGGTTATCATACAATTTAGTTGTTTGTAAATTGTATGACTACCTTGCCGCTTTAGTCCTAGTATAGTAAGAGGCAACCACTCAATGCTTACTGCCTACCACTCAGAAGCGTAGCAGAGGCCTAAATAATTTTTTTTCTTCATTGTGCACTTGATTAATTGATAATTCAGACACATTTATACTTTATATACATCAGTGAATTGCAGCATTAGATACACTCTAGTATGTACATAATTATATAAATGTCAATTTCTTGGAACTACAGTATATGTCGCAATTTTTGTCCAATAGTCATGAAATTTGGAGTGAACATTGGTTTTAAGACAAGAACTATGTTTAATGGGATTACACTAACTTACAATAATCTATACCAGTAGGGCTATTCCTATTCCAGGAATATTCAAATTCAAGTAAAACTTAGTATAAAGTCATATAACATTCCTAAATTTGTGGAATCGCCCTCCCTGTGTAGGTTGGTGTATGTTAGTGTAGTCCTCTCAAATAGAGCTAAGGACCCAACCTATTGATTCTGTTTCGCATCGGTCATATGGTACTTCTGGTAAAGAATGTCTAGGATCAGTAGACGCATACGCCATTTTTTCTGTCCAATTTTGATTTTTTCTTTGCATTTACACGTTATTTTAATAGGCAGCGGAAAAACAAAATTATTTTTCTCAATTATAGATTATTTTAATTATATGAAATAAATTATTTGGATAATTGAAAGGCATTTCTCATCAGAATATTGAAATTAAATCGATAAGTGCCACTACAAAATGAAATTACCAGAAATTTCATATAGTTTTCCTTGGACAGTTAATGGGGTATGCGCTTACTTGTCTTAAGAGTTTCTCTACTTCCAGTATTGCTATTTTTGTTCTTTACCAAATTAGTAGAATTTACAGATTTGATAACTTTGAAAAGTACCATTCACATTTCTCTGTTACAAATGATATTATGGTGGTCAAGCAATAAATTTTTCATTTTATTTTAGTCGTCTCATAAACTTTTTACGAATGGTTGTGTTTTTAAAAGCAATCATGTATTTTTTTGGCTCACATTCGTAAAACTTACTGTGAGAATGCTGCCATTACAAGACACGTACTTCATTTCATATTTGTTTTTTCTACCAATTCTGGAACCCCATGTTTCGAGACAAAATTAATAGAATCCTGTTACCAAATGGGTGAAACATAGGTTAAAACGTATCATGTGAATGCCTTCACACAATTAAATGTATTTTACTTACGACTAAATTTTACAAATAAAGTGATTATACGATATTTTTTCATTGAATTTTTTTCAAACCCTTATCAGTTCATGGATTTAGAAACGTTCATTTATTATGATTTATATTCATCTTCTTTCTATTATAAATTATGGTGATTGGTGATAGAGTCATAGTAAAACACTCATCAACAGACGAGTTCATCGAAACCTCGAACAAAAACTGACTCTCACTTTCTTTTTTATGTCCATTTGAATGCTGAACCATCTTAAATGGAAAAAGAATGATAAATTTTAACTTATTGCTGACCTAAGAAACTTAACAATTCTACAGAAAACAGATAGAGCAAATTTCAGAATAAAAGTGAATATAGTGGTATAAACCGGAAGTTCTACTATGGTTAATGCTCAATGGATAGATTACCAATGTTTACTTAATTTACCATGCCACATTAATGAAGATGTCGAAGATATATTAATTTAGTTCTCACTGTTATTTGAAAATTAATAACATGATTCTACACACAATTAGTTCAACTGAATCAAGCAAAATTCGAAAATAATGATCGGGGAATTTCCAATCCACAAACTGATAAAAACAGGAAAAAAATTTAATGAATCATTTTTACGAAATTTAGTCGTAATTATGAAAATTTGGCTACATTCGAAAGTACCGATTAGGTAAAAAAAAACGTAGCATATGAAGGCGGCTTAAGCCCCATGACCACTGTTTCGCTGTTCACAAAAAAAAATCTGCCAAATCTCAGCTATTTCATGGACAAACGCCAATTATAAAGATAAACTAAAAGTTCTCACATAGGAGCTGGTCCAATTTCGTTCCCAGGAGGTCGAGAGGTTCCTACAGTTGATTGTTCATTGGCTATCAAACAACATAAGTAGGCTAAGTAGTAACCGGTGGGGGGGGGTTCACGTTATAACAAGTCGGTTACAGAAAACGAGGGTTTGAAGAAGAATATGTACCACCGAGATTCAGAAAACGATTATACGAAGATTTTCACAAAATCTGCTCTTTTTAAACCAGTTGAACTTTTCTCTGTATAACTTTAGTCATTTTCAAGTTTCAAAATGAAAACATTCATGAGGCATAATACACATCTATGTCCTATGACTAGCTCGAAAAATGAAAGCCGGACGTCAGAAAATAAAATATGATTGTAATTTTTTTTTGGAAAACCTGAAAAAAATTTAAGAGTTAGTTCTATATAAGGAGTTTCCGCAAACTTCTCGCTCGACAAAAGAGAGAAGAAAAAAACATTATTAGAAAGAACTTTTTTTTTTGGTTTAGAATGTCACGTATGAATAACATCATTTTTCTTCCAACCAAATGATACATTCAACAATTTAAAATACCTACAGTTGAGCAAAGCATTATACGACAACTGGAACTTCGCCTCTATAACGATTGCAAAATAACAACCTTGGTGCGACCATCAATTTTATATTGTCCTAATACGCCGTTATTCGTATACTTGCTCGCTCCTTTTACAATATTATCTATGTCATTAATCAGGCCACTGATATTAGGACAATCGCTTTCATTACCCACGAGCCAAATTATTTCATCGCCTCTGATATCTTTATTCTTCGTCTCGTTGCGCACCAACTGGCCCTCGGTGAATAGACCAGCACGGTGAAGACTCACCACTTCTTCATAGACTAAATCGCCGCGTTCGTTTCCCAAAAACGAATCTAAGACAGTGATACCGAATTTATTTATATCCTCGATGAAATGCAAACATATATTTCGAAGAATATGGTGCCCATCGGATTCCGTTTCAATACTGGTCAAAGATCGATGTTGTTGTCCACTTTCTTCGTCTTCTGCTTCCATGGGCCGCATAATTTCGTGTTTCTCGTCGTGGATAAGTAACCCCGACATGCTGAGTGGCAGATCTGATCCCAAATTCTTAGACATTTTCACTCGAAATATAAACTGACGCGGTACACCAGAATTCAATGCATAAAGGAACAAATGAATTACTCAAAAATAAATGGGATGATGATGAAACGTGAAGAAGACGCGATTATCATTGCACTATAATAACGAAAAAAGTTAATCAAAAATTCGGTCACGTAAACATGACTGGAGCGACTCACAACTGAAATGAATCATGAAAGATCATATAACGTATTTATAAGACACAACTTATGTTCCGATCACTGGCTTTCGGTACAAATACTAGTCTTTTTTGTATCATTGCTAAAGCACGAAAGAAAGAACACAACTTGAGAGAATTTCGTTTACGACTTTAACTAACATAACTTCAACTTACTTTCAACCGGACTTCGGCGCCTGTGTTATGAATTATGATTTATGAAGCTAAAACAAAACAAACCCCTCAGGCTTTTCACAAACCAACATAATTCGAATGCAAATTACAAGTAGACTTCATTTGATAAGGCCGATAATCACGTAGCTAAACAAAAAGTAGTTATGCGCGATTGATCTTCCACAGGAGCTTCGAGGATATATAAATATGATGGAGACGACATAGAACAGTTTTAACATGGGGTTGAGTGTTCAGACAATAGAAGTCACGTGTTGGCGTACGAAGTACCCCAGACTGAACATTCAAACCAATCAGAATCGTAATTCGGTGTAAAAGTGAAGAACTTCATATGCCAGTGTTTATAAATGTTGTTCTACACTCCACCTACACTCGCTCACTAACCATTAGCGCTACTACTTTCGATAACGAATACTAACACTTTCAGGTTATGCGAACAAACACGACTTTTTTCTTTCGTTCACCCGAGAACGCTGAAACTCATTTCCCACTCAAACTTTAATCTTGTGTTGGGATACGATTCCCTCACTACCTCACAAACACGGAACATCACATAGACTAACACTGTATGTAACATACTATTACATTTATTCATTTTACATGTGGCGACACTGATCGCCAATATAATATTCTTTCCGCCACTGCTCGACGGAGAATGTTCTCCGTTTGTCAGTCGTTGTACTAACGTCATTAATAAACATTTTCAAGATGGAAGTCCATACTTATCTTTTCTGTGTAAAGTGATCAGACCTCACCTCAATATGATAGCAGAGCTGTGGGCAAAAGAAATAAGTGCGGTAAATTGAAATGTGATATGTGATAATTGTGTAATTTATTAATATTTGAAAGTTCGTGTTTCACGCAAAGTGAAAGGCTTAGTGCCGAGTGATACCTCCACGCAAAGTGGTAGGAAAAGTTAAAATTTGTGAACAAAAAAGTTCGATTCAGTGATTAAAGTAACTATCCTGAAAAAGTTAAATGTTCAATTAAAGTAAATTAATAAATTAAAAGTGTAATAAAAGTGAAATTAATGAAAACAATGGTAAAGTCTTGGGCACCTGTGAAAACGTCAAAATCCAATGTCTGGAGAAAACAGATCAGATACGAGAGGATTTTATGGTTTGGTAAACCAGTGCACAATCAAAAACTGTTGGAAATTGTTTATGCTGTGTTCCAGAGAGTGAAACAGAGGAAAAAGATCGAAAATTCAGAAGTCGCAGAGGAAAAGCGTCGGAGTTTGGTGTCAATTGGGCAAGATAGCAGTAGAAAAACATCAAGAAAAACACGAAAACAGGACAAGAAGATTAAAGATAAGTAAAAAGTTTAAGTTAATTAATGTATATTTCGTGTGATTTTGCCCAAAATTAATCTGAAAAAATTAAAATTACAGTAAAATAAAATTATATTTCAATATATTTCAGGTAAATTCTCAACCAAATCATAAATAAAGTTGAAACTTGAAAGGTGATATCGATAGCTTCAAACTTTATCTTGTTGGTTGAGAATTGAAAGAAAAAGGAAATCTTTGTTGGATGAGTTTTATCGAATCCAATAATAGAAAACCTACATTTCAAACATTGACATTAGTGACAGATTCTTTCCTGTTCACATACAATAAAAGATCGATTCATTTGATGTAGATTAATAAATTGTTTTTCTTTCAGTAGTCATCTTTTTCATACTTGTTAAATAATTTTGCATTTAGTATTAATTTGAACTTTAACGTGTTTGATAAAATCATCGGTATTCTGAAACAAGACCTGGGACTTTAATTAATTTAATTTCGAACATTTTCAACAAAAAAATCACAGTAATTTGACCGCTCAAGAAGCAGAAACAACGACGGAGAGATCACCTCATCGTCGGCAATATATATTTCGTAAGATTTAATTTAGAATATCAACTAATTATTGAAAATCATAATATAATATATTTAACTTGCATTCCCAATCGAGTGGTTGAGACCGTGTTGTGCATTATCGTGCGGTTAAGACCATGTTACCCCCTAGAATTAAGTTCTCGTGTTTCTGAAGCAGGATCTAAACTCCCAAACACCCAAAAATTAATAATAAAATGTCAAGATTCGATACAAAAAAGGTATTTGATGGGAGAAATTATGATGCCTGGAGGACCACGATGGTATCAACACTCTATGCAGAGGGATTGTACCCAATAATGCATGATGTTGAGACCGAAGTGCTGTTTTTGGGACTGAAACTAAACATTTTTTTAAACCCTGAATCTGGCAATGCTAGTTCGGCTAATAGGGTGGCATACTTCTGCAACCAAGAAAAAGGCAAGGCTTTAATCTACCAGGGATTAAACAACGAACTTATTGAAAGGGTAAAAGATTTAAAAACGATAAACCAAATTTTAAAAGTCTTAGATGAAAGGTACAAAAGCTGCACGCAGGTTACATACATTAACGCGAAGCAGGCCTTTCAGAGGTTAAAATTTAATAGTGATGGGAACATGAGAAGCTACTTAGACGTGTTCTCTAGATCAGTACAAAAAATAAGGAACTGTGGTAAAAATTTAGACAAACAGGAGGAGATAGAACAACTCCTAATATCATTGAACATGGACTACGACATGACAAAGCTGGAGTTTAATACCTTAAGCCAGGATCAAAAAACGATCGAAACACTCCATGCCATGTTGATCGAAAGATCGGATAGATTATATGATGAGAAGAAGTCTAGACATTTTAACAATAAATTTCGTAATTTCAATAATAATAATAAAAATCCGAGATTTCAATACGGAGGAAACTATAATAGATATAATAACACAAATAGGAATCAGAACTATAATCAAAATGTAGATCAGGGGAAAATGACATATAATAATAATCAAAAGTCAGAAACACCTCAAAATAATAATAATTACGAAAATAGAAAGTATAATAATAATCAAAATCAAAATAATTTGCCAAATTCGAACAACGTAGTATGTTTTAAGTGCCATGGCAAAGGGCACATAGCCAAAGTATGTCCGTCAAATAAAGAGGGTGTAAAACCCCAAGATAAATTAGATGGTCCTGCACAGAATACAAGATACGGACGAAACAATCAAAACAATAATAATAATAAAAATAAAAAAGAAAATGACGTTCAGTGGTCAATGATGATAAGGTATAAAGGCCATGAACCAAACAAAAACAATAAATTAATAAATTTAATAACATCTAGAGACATGAAGCAGGAGCCAGAGCCAAATTATGTTCCTCTCACCAATAGAATAATGTTAGATGGTGGAGTGGTTGCCCACGTCATATCTGACTTGTCAAAATTGTCTAACCCCATAATGCTGGAAAAGCCTATCGAATTGGATAGTGCTATCCAAGATACATTACTAATTGCCACACACATAGGAACTATGTTTATCAGGGTGGAAAATTCAGAGAGGAATCAAACAGTTATAAGATTAAAGAATGTACATTACGTACCATCCCTGAACGTAGATCTTATGTCAGGAATTAAGATAACAGAAAATAGGGCGCTGGGCATAGATCAGAATTTCTCTGCAGCACACATATACGTCCGAGGAACGGACGAGGTAATTTTTTCAGCCCCAAAAATAAGGGGGGTATACATGGTGAAGTACGAAATTGTACCGGAATCCATGGTCAATATTATAGAAAATGAAGATGATTTAAATAAAATATGTCCCTATAATAATGGATCGAATAAATTGGCATGTATGCCTAACATAAATTCCTAGGATGAATGGATGGAATACGAAATAGAAGAGGAAATAATTGAGGAAAGTCAAGAGGAAAATGAAGGGAATGGAGAGAATAATAATACACAAGAAAATATAGATAATAATAACGAATATAATAATGATATAATAAAATTTAACGATGAAAATGATAATAATATCCCACAAAATAATGAAATGTATGAAGGTAGTGGTGAAATGAATGAGGATGTAGGTATAAATGATAATAATATAACAGATAATAATAATATAGTAAATAATAATCACGAATTAAGCCAGAATATAGATAAATTAAAAATAGATAAAAAAATGATATGGCATAGGAGATTGGGGCACTTATCAGGAAAAAATTTAAAATTCTTGACAAAGGTCTCAAGAGGTATTCCGAACGGAATTACATTTCGTGATGACAAATTTGGTCTGTGTGAGACATGTGTGAAAGCAAACTCTAGGAGATTGGGACACAGTGGAACCTGCACTAGACCAGAAAGAAAACTGGAACTTGTTTTGTCAGATACGGGCCCCTTTTCATCAGGTATATATGGTGAAAAGTACGTTTTAATATTTGTGGATCATGCCACAAAATATACTTTTGTCTCCACTATTGAGAAAAAATCAATGGTTTTTGAGGAGTTTAAAAAACTGTACATGAAATTAAAATCGAAGTTCCCGGATCACCCAATAGCTACGTTAAGATGTGACAATGCAAGGGAGTATCTGGATTCGAATATGAAAACACTTTGTGAGGAAAACGGCGTGAACCTTGAGCCTGTCGTTCCGTATTCACCAGAATTGAATGCAATGGCCGAAAGGCAGAATCAAACGATCATGGTAAGGACAAGGGCCATGTTGTTTGACTCCGATCTGGATTTCAGTTTCTGGTCTTTGGCTGTCCTGACGGCTGTTTACGTTATAAACAGAAGCCCAACTAGGGCCAATAGAGATCATAAGACCCCTTTCAAAATGTTTTATGGCATAAAGCCAGACCTATCTAATATGAGAGTTTTTGGGTCTCTCGCTTACAGACATATTCCCATAGAAGTCCATCAGCAACTAGCCACAAAAAATAGAAGGAAAAAAGTAAATATTGAACACCCAAAACTAACCCAGAGATCCGATAAAGGAATATTCGTAGGGTATACTAATAGCGAGTACTGTATAAGGGACCCATTAATAGATAAATCACACGTTACATGTGACGTAAGATTTGACAAAACGAAAAATATAAAACAAATAAAAAATAAAGATAATAATAATGAAATAATACAGGATAACAATAATATAATAGAAACCCCTGTAATATTAAATTTATTTAAATCAAGATATAAAAATTACATCGAGGACCACATCCCTCAAAAATGGGAGGATGTCGAAAACAACCCTTTTAGGGAAGAATGGCAACAAGCCATTACTGACGAGCTGAAGTCACTATCTGATATGGGCGTGTGGGAAGTTGTCCCAAGGGAGAGAAATGTGAGGTTAGTGGATACAAAGTGGTGTTTCACCACAAAACCCGACAACCAAGGCATTCACATACCGAAAGCCAGGTTGGTTGCAAGAGGGTTTAAAGATCTCACTCACTATTCTCTAACTGAAACATATGCCCCGGTAATCCAATATTGGCTGATAAGGTGGATATTATCCATCACAAATAAGTATAATTTAAATATAACACAGTTCGATATAAAAACAGCGTTCCTCAATTCACAAATAAAATACCCTATATTTATATCAAACCCTAAAGGATGCCAACTAGGCGAAAATAATTGCCTAAGATTAATAAAGTCTATATATGGACTGAAAACTTCTTCCAAAAGTTGGTACGATTTGCTGAATTCAACAATAATTCAAGCTGGATTCACCCAATCAAAAATAGATAGATGTTTATATATAAAACAAGATAATAGCGGTGCAATGGCATTTTTAATAGTCTACGTGGATGACATGTTGTTGGCTAGTAACCACAACGATTGGACACAAGACTTAATAAATACCTTCAATAACAATTTCACATTAAAAATATAAAATAATCCAACTTTCTTCGTGGGATTTGAGATAAATTGGGATATTTCTAGAAAACAAATTATATTAACACAAAATAGATATATTGATAAAATCCTCCGGAAATTTGGAATGACGGAATGTAACCCATCTTCCACACCTATGGAGACAGGATTAAAAATAAATAGGCCAAAAAATGGGTTGGATGATACCGAATATAGGGCTATGATTGGGAATTTGCTATATGTGGCAAGACTAACCCGCCCGGATATTGCCTTCGCCGTCAATTATTTGTCACGTTTTCAGGCATCCTCCAATAGTGAAGTAAAAAATTATGTTCGTCGTATCATTAGATACCTTAAAACCACAAGGGATTTCTCTCTGGTCTTCCACTCTGACCAAACACATATTAAATCTTTTGTCGATGTGTCGTATGCACCTGATGTAGACGATTCACCTATAGATATAAATAACTTGGAGAAAGGGTGCTCCACAACTGGCTATATGATATTTGTTAACGGAGACTTGTTAAATTGGGCCATTCATCGGCAGAACTCGGTTGCAACCTCGTCGACTGCAGCCGAACTAATTGCATTGAATGATGCACTAGACGATATATATGTGATCTGGAGACTTACTGAGAGTGTTTTCTCTGTAACCAACCCAGTGCAAGTCTACGTGGACAATATATCTGTGTCTCGTATTGCATCTGGGGGAGGCCAGAAACGCTCCAGGTCTCTTGCAATCAAATGCTACGCAGTATTGGAAGCTTTCCAAAATAAACTTATAAGTTTTAATGATATTAGGTCACCTGATCAAGTCGCTGATATACTTACTAAAGCACTTGATTGGAAAACCTTCCAAAATATTGTTACAAGAATACTCCGGACAAGTCAACTTTTTGGCCAATAGTCTTAATTGTCATAACCCTCAAAATTTTTGATATTTGGTTTTGGACTGCGGATGGGCGTCGGTCTTTTAGCGCCTATCGTAAACCGAGCAGTCCATATGTTGTTTCACACTTCACATCATAATGTTCAATAGGTTCCCCATCGCTGCTCTACCTCTCTTATTGGTATCAGCATTCCCCAATATATACAACTGATTCCCACAATAGAATATTTATACCAAATACCCAAACAATTAATTATAGGGACATATATATATATATAAAATTCCTTTATTGGCTTAATACTCATATTATCTACCATTTTTTAATGTGATAACATTTTTATTTTCTATATGGGATCTGTTTTCAAATTCGATGTTTCTTTATTTTCCTATTTTTTCTCACACATTGATAAAATATCGATATTGGTTTACATGCACTTTCCATTTAACATCGAAAAATATAGATTTTTTTATATATCGAATTTTTATAAACCAGATCGATATTTATTTACATGTATTTCCCATTTAACATCGAAATCGAATTTTTATCAATATATTAAGTACCTAGCTAAAATATTTACTGGAAGAAAATCGGTCGGTGAATCGAGTAGAATCCATCGATGGATTAGTCAAATAATATGAAAATGTTATCACATTAATTGTAATCAGCTTCAGACTCT